>VMDO01026210.1:0-27061 GCA_007922755.1 Pedetes capensis | reverse complement strand
GACATCATGTTTGGAAGAGTGGCAGGTCAACGGAAAAGAGGAAAACCCTCCACCAGATGGATTAACACAGTGTCTGCAACAATGGGCTTAAACATAAATAAGATGGTTTGCCTGGCACAGAATCGGCAAGTGTTTCGATCTGCTGTACATAGGGTCGCTATGAGTCGGACTCGACTCGACGGCACCTAACAACAACAAGATGTTTATGTACCCAATTTCATAAAACAAACACTACTGGATATAAAGGAACAGATAGGCCCAGATATAATAATAATCAGTGACTTCAAAACCCTACTTTCATCAACAGATGATCTAGATAAAAATAAATCAACAAGGAAACTTCACAGTTAAATTGCACCATAGATCAAATGGACTTAACAGTCATCTATAGAGTATTCCATCCAAAAGCTATGGAATACACATTCTTCTCAACAGCCCATGAAACTTTCTCTAAAATAAATCATATTGTAGGCCATTAAGCAAGTCTCAACAAATACAAAAGAATTCAAATAATTTCTTGTACCTTATAAGATCATAATTGTTTAAAATTAGAAATAAGTAACAGGATAAACTACAGAAATCATAAAAATATGTGTATATTGAATAATAAACTCTTGAATATCATTGAGTCATTGAACAAATTAGGGAAGAAATTTTAAAATTCCAAGAATCAAATGAAAAATGAAAAAAAAAATACCAGAACCTTTGGGATATAGCAAAGTTAGTCCTAAGAAAGAACATTATAGCTATGAATGGTTACATTAAAAACAGGCTGCACAATATGGATATGCCTGTAATCCCAGGAACTCATGAAGCTGAGGCAGAAATATTACACAACTTAGTAAGACCCTGTCTCAAAATAAAAATTAAAAAGGAAGCTGGAGATAAAGATCAATGGTAGAGCACTTGTGTAACATGCACAAGGCCATGGGTTCAACCTGCTGCATTGTAAAATAATCTGAGAAAACTCAAATAAATAATTTAATGATGCACCTCAAGTTTTTAGGAAAACAAGAATAAGCCTATCACCAAATTAGTAGGCAGAAAGAAATAATAAAGATCAAGGTGGAAACTAATAAAATAAAACCAAAAAGAATAATACAAAAAATCAATGAAACAAAGTGTCGGTTCTTTGAAAAGATAAATAGACTGACAAACCCTGAGGCAACTAACCAAAAGAAAGAAAGAAAAAACCTAATTTAATTCAATTCAAGATTAAAAATAAAGACAACAGGTACTAATGAAATCCAAAGGATCATTAAGGAATACTTGGCAAACTTATATGCCAATAAACTAGAAAATCTAGAAGTAGAAAAATTTCTAGACAAGTACGACCTACTAAAATTAAATCAAGAGGATGTAAACAACTCAAACAGATAAATAACAGGCAATGAGATTGATGTAGTAACAGACTCTCCCAACAAAGAAAATTTCAGGACCAGATGGATTTTCTGCTGAATCCTGCCAGACCTTTAAAGAAGAATTAACACCAATGCTCCTCAAATTATTCCATAAAAATGAAAGGGAAGAAATGCTACCAAATTCATTCTATGAAGGTACCATTACACTAATACCAAAACCAGATAAAGGCACAACCAAAAGGAAAATTGTAGACCAATTTCCCAGATGAGCATATATATGAAAATTCTCACTAAAATATTTACAAACTATATTCAACAATACATTTAAAATATACACCATGACTGAGTTGGTTTCATTCTGGTGTTGCAAGCATGGTTCAACATTCACAAATCAATAAATTTAATACAGCGCATAATATACTCAGGAGACAGAAATTACATGATCATCTCAATAAATGTAAAAAAGACCTGTGACAAGGTTCAACACCACTTCATGATAAAAGCCCCAAAGAAACATAACTCAACATTAAAAGAATATATACAATAAACATATAGCCAACATTACAAGTGAGGAAAAAACTGAAAACATTTCCTTAAAAATAAAACAAAGGCATAAACTCTTTTCTCTTGTTTGGTATAGTGTTTGAATTCTTAGCCAGAGAAATAAGGCAAAAAGAAGATATGAAAAGCATACAAATAGAAAAGGATGAAGTCAAATAATCCCTGCTTGCACACAGTATGATACTATACTTAACAGACCCTAAACACTCCACCTAAAAACTCTTAGAGCTAATCAATAATTTCAGCAAAGTAACAGAATCCAAAATTAGCACACAAAATCAGTAGCTTTCTAATATACCAATGATGAACTTGCTGAGAAAGATACCAGGAAAACAATACCATTCATAATACCCTCAATAAAATAAAATAAAATACCTAAGCATAAATCTAACCAAGAATGTGAAAGATCTCTACAAAGAAAACTTTGAAATAACGAAGAAAGAAATTGGAGAATATACTAGAAGATAGAAAGACCTTCCATATTCATGGATCAGCAGAATTAATATTGTGAGAATGGCTTCATTCCTAAAAGCAATCTACAGATTTAATGCAATTCCCAACAAAATACTGATGACATTCCTCACAGAAATAGAAAAAGATGATCGTAAATTTCATATGGAAACAGAAAAGACTCAGAGAGCCAAAGCAATAATGAGCAACAAGATCAATGCTGGAGGTATAACAATACCTGATTTCAAATTATACTGCAGAGCCATAATAACAAAAACTACAGGTACTGGCACAAAACATACATGTAGAACAATGGAATAGAATAAAGGAACCAAAAGTTAACACACACAGCTACAGCCACCTGATTTTTTATAAAGGCACCAAAAACATATGTTGGAGAAAAAAGCAGCCTCTTCAACAAATGGTGCTGGCAAAACAGGATGTCCACTTGCAAAAGACAGAAAAAAGATCCTGCTTTCTCACTCTATACATAAAATAAATTCAAAATGGATCAAAGATCCAAATGTAAAACCTGAAACTTTGAAACTGCTAGGGGAAAACATAGGAGAAACTCTACAAGATATAAGCATAGTCAAGGACTTTCTGAAAAGGACTCTACTAGCTCAGGAAATAATAACAAGAATTGGCAAATGGGATTGTAAGCAAACTAAAAAGCTTCTATAAATCAAAGAAACAATTAACAGAGTGGAGAGATGACTTATAGAATGGGAAGATCTTTGTCAACTACACATCTAACAGAGTATTAAAATCCAGAATACATAAAGAACTCAAATATTAAAAGCCAAAAAACAAATAATCCAATCAATAAATAAGCAAATGAAATGAACAGCCACTTTTCAAATGAAGTACAAGTGGCCAAAAAGTACATGAAACAAATGTTCAGCATCCTTAGCTATCAGTGAAATGCAAATCAAAACTACACTAAGATGTCATCTCACCCCAGTTATAATAGTTATATCAAGAAAACAAACAACAAATCCTGGTAAAGACATGGTAAAAAGGAATCCATATACATTGTTGGTTGGAATGTAAATTATACCAGTCACTATGGAAATCAAGATGGAGGTTCACCAAAAAACTCAATATTGAATTACCATATGACTTAACTATACCACTCGAGTATATACCTGAAGGAATCTAAGTCAGCATACAACAGAGATATCTGTACATCCATGTTTATTGCAGCAATATTCACAATAGCCAAGTTATGGAATCAACACAGAAGTCCATAAATGGACAAACTGATGAAGAAAATGTGATATGTATGTATGTATGTATGTATGTATGTATGTATGTATGTATATGCCTGCAGCCATAGCCCTGTGGCATCCGACCCCATCAGATCTCAGAAGCTAAGCAGGGTCGGGCCTGGTTAGTACCTGGATGGGAGACCACCTCGGAACACGAGAAGCTGTAGGCTTGGGAGAAGGACCTGGCAACCCCCTCCCAAAAATCAATCTGCCATTGAAAACCCTATGAACAGCAGAGAATCACTGACAATAGTGTTTCCCCTGTTGTACAGAGGGTCGCTATGAATCGGATACCGACTCGAAGGCACCTAACAACAACAACAACATATATGTGTGCATATATATATATATATATATATATATATATATATATATATATATGTTTTATTCAGCCATAAAGAACAAAAGTGTATTGTTCATGCAAAATAAGTGAGACTGAGAAAAACATTGCATTTTTCTCTCACATACTATAGATATAGATATAGAGATATAGAGATATGTATGGTGTGTATGCCTGCAGCAGTAGCCCTGTGGCATCCGATCCCATCAGATCTCGGAAGCTAAGCAGGGTCGGGCCTGGTTAGTACCTGGATGGCAGACCACCTCGGAACACCAGAAGCTGTAGGCTTGAGAGAAGGACCTGGCAACCCCCTCCCAAAAAAGTCAATCTGCCATTGAAAACCCTATGAACAGCAGAGAAGCACTGACAATAGTGTTTCCCCTGTTGTACAGAGGGTCGCTATGAGTCGGATACTGACTCTACAGCACCTAACAACAACAACAACATGGTGTGTATATATACATATGTACATATATGTGTGTGTGTATATATATAAATTTATATCCTGAAAGTAGCAGGTAGCCTATTTGAGGGGAGGAAAAGGATAGTGGGTGAGGAAGTGTAATACCAGGGTGTAAATATGAGCAAAGTACATGATATACATGTATGAAAATGTCATGAAAAACCATCATGTATGAAACCTATCAATATCCAAACATTCAACCACCTTCCCAAACTATAAAGAGATATTCAAATGACATGAAAAGGCAATTACAGACCAAACTCATAAAAGATGCTCAGATTCACCTGATATCATTTGTTCAGAAACTTCTCGATGTGCTGGGTGTGGTGGTATGCACCTATAATCCCATCAACTTGGGAGGTGGAACCAGGAGGATCATGAGTTTGAGGCCAAAGGCAGCCTGCATAACTTAACAAGACTGTATCTCAAGATAAAAAATTAAAATGGGCTAAGTGTGAAGCCCAGTGGCAGAACACTTGCAAAGTATGTGCAAGCCCCTGGATTCAACCCCTAAGTACTACAATAAAAAAAAAAGATATTAAAATCCACTGGTCATCAGAAAAAGCAAATTCAAATGATAATGACATTAATTTATGTCCATTAGGCTGGTAAAAAGTAAAAAGAATAAAAACATTTATTGCTTGGTGATATGTGAAACAAAGATTAATCTCACACATGCAAATTGAAATATTGACATGCTATACAATATTGACATATGTATAGAGAAAAATACATAAATGCACATAAAGACATTATTAACAAATATATGAATATAATTATAAACATATAGATATTTATCATTATAAAATTATTATTTTAAAAATACCTCATTAAATTTATTAGGATTAAGTACTTGAAACCTACTCTACCAAGTTTTTGGTCAACCTTACAATCAAAATATAAACTTCACAAGATAAATCTCATCTACTTATGTAGTGGTTAAGAATTTTGGCTCTGGAATAACAAATTCGAGTCCAAACCCTAGAAATACTAATGATGCAAAAGTTCTGAGATGCCTTAACCACTTGAAATCTAAAGATCTTTATTTATACCAGGTTGATAAGCTTAGAAGTTGATGTCAGTAATCATTTTTATTGCCTGACAATGAGAAAGCACAAAGCCTAAATAAAGCACATAATGAACAATCAGAAATGACAGTTCCTAAATCAAGCTACACCATTATCACATATCTTTTGTTTCCTTTGTAGGACTACTGAGACATTATTCTTACATGAATAGATATGCAACATCATGAGGCCGTAGGGTAAGATAAGAGCGTTTCCATTCTAAAAATCTTTGCAATAATTCATCTGCCTCACCAGCTGTAGAAATCTTATTTTTATCTGACCACAACTCCAAGGATGACAACATAATTGTAATTTTAAGTTGGGATAACACCTAAAGACAGAAAAAATAAATATATGCAAAATTAATCTTTATGTCATTTTACAATAACCTAGAAATGATTTCAATATTTTCACAAATCAATACTCAATTTACTTGGATGACTTATTTATTCAGAAATACCACATCAATTTAATGTAGCTGATAATTTTAAAATGAAAAAATCTGATATGAAGAGGAAAATACTTACTGAATTTACAAGGCTGATAATTTCAATGATTTTTTTTGTTACTATCATGCTATCAGAGCCCAAGTAATCATACTGAAAGACAGAATGAATTTTACAGTTAAACACAATTTGTTATGTAATGTTTTTCAGACTTACTCTCCATCTACTGTCAGAAGTTTGAGGCTGATATGGTTCAATAGTTCAAAATAAAACATTACCCACTAGCATTGAATATAAACAGAATCAATCACATTGTTGATAGATTATAAGATGGTTCAGCCACTCTGGAAAATAGTTTGGCAACTTCTTCCAAAACAAATAATGGACATATGATATGATCCAGCAATTACACTTCCAGGCATTTGTCCCAAAGAAATGAAAATTGATGTTCACACAAGAATCTGTGCATGAACATCCATAACAGTTTTATTCATAATAGTCCAATGGTTATACAAAGTAGTACATTCATTCCATGAAATATTACTCAACAGTAAAAAGGAACTGAACTGTTGATACATGTAACAACTTGAAAAAACCTCAAGAAATTTATGCTAAGTTTTTTTTTAAAGTCTTAGAACAAAACATACTGCATAACTTTACGCAATATTTGTGAGGGAGAATATTTATAAAGGAGAACAGCTTAGTGTTTGCCAAGTGTTAGTATGGGGGTATGGCCATGGCTGTAAAGAGATGTTGTTGTTGTTGTTAGGTGCAGTCAAGTCGGTATCCAACTCATAGCGACCCTCATAGGGTTTTCAATGGCTGACTACTTCAGGATTGCCTTGGGAGTGGATTGCCAGGCCCTTCTCCCATGTAAAGAGATAAGAGTCTTATAATGATGCTCATCTTGATGGTGGGTATGGTTGCACAAGACTACCAATGTGACACCATTGCATACACACACACACACACACACACACACACACACACACACACAAATGAGTGTCTCTCAGTGCTGAAATAGGAATAAATCCTGGATTGTGGAAATGTACAACTCCATATGTCTATACATAACTCTGTATAATGTAACATACCTTGGATGTTCCACAAGACCATGAAATCATTCAAAACTCACTTCATATCAACGAATAAGCTAAACTTGTCACCCTCACTCAAAAATCTGTCTCTGTTAATATTTTCACTTCTTTAGTGAATGGTATTATTATTCATCACATCCCACATTTATTATACAGCACACTCCATGAGAGCAGAATTTTTTCTCTTTTGTTCATAGCTATATTCTTAATAAATAGAAAAGTAACTGGTATCTATATAATGCTCATTAATTTGTTAAGTAAATAAATAAATAAACAATTTATAAGTCCTTGATCACATATCCCCTTTGCTCACCTACTGATGAATCTTGGTGCCTCTCCTGGTGGCACCTGCCTGGTGCACAGTGTGCCCCACTTCTTGGAACTATAAGTAGTAAATTGTCTATTCAACAGCAATCACATCCAGAGTTGTAGGCCTCAGCATAATTGAATAAACCCTACATTTCAAGATATCCACTTGCATGTTCACATTGTATCCCAAGTTTCAGTTGTGTGTTTTCATCTCTGTCTGCTTTACTAAATTATATTTTTTGCCTCCCTTAATTATGGCACTGTTTCACTAGGCTACAATAATAGATTGACAATTTATGAAGTAACTTAAGAAAATATCACTATTATTTCCCTCTATATGCCAACATCTGGTAATGCAGATTCCATAGCTGGTTCAATGTTTGTTTTAGTAATGAATTTGTAAATATATAGAACATAGAAGAGCAACATTTAATCAGTATTGTATGGAATCAAAACTGGCAATTTGGACAAGAAACTTTTTAAACAACCCTGAAAACCTTATAAAAAGAATTTTCATAATCCAAAATATTCCCTAGAAACTTAGACAAACTAGAAATACCTCAATTTTCTTTGAAATATATTAATATCTCAATTTTAAATGTTCCCTTTCTTCTTTTCCCAGCACACTAATAAACCAAGTATTGTCATATTCTTCTCCTTATCCTTCCTGTCTCTGACCTCAACTCTGGCTTCCTGACAAGCTCTACATCTCTAAGAATGGAATTGGTAATAAGTACTGCTCACGATCTCTGTGATGTTCCATAAATGTGATGATAAAATGCTCATCATCAGACTAACAATTAGAAAATACATTTTTATCCATATTTTCTGAAATATTTAAATATTATAAGAACTAAAGCCATATGTTATTGATTACAAAATAAGTTATTTGCCCAAAGTTTCCAAAGTTTAAGAGGCCCCCAGATTGTTTATGGAAATCAGAGATCTCGAAGAGTCTTTATATCAGGTGAACAATCGAGCGGAGCAGGTGCATCATCATGAACTGCTTTAAAAATTCTGATCTATTAATGTAAGCAGTTCTCACATACAGACGATACCAAAAAGTGTATACACATCTTGGGATGGAAACTTTCCCTTTTACTGTTTAAGAATGCATGGTGGCACTAGCATTCATCTGATTAATGCCATCTTTTAAGCAAACGTCATGTTACACATTGCTACTGTAATTCAACCCAACTTTCAAAAGTAATAGATAGATAACACCTATTAAATGTGCATACATTTAGGCACCCCCCAGTATGGTTATATTATAACCACTTTGTTGTTGTTGTTAGGGGCCGTTGAGTTGGTATCCGACTCATAGTGACCCTCTGTACAACAGGGGAAACACTATTGTCAGTGCTTCTCTGCTGTTCATAGGGTTTTCAATGGCAGATTGATTTTTGGGAGGGGGTTGCCAGGTCCTTCTCCCAAGCCTATAGCTTCTGGTGTTCCCAGGCGGTCTCCCATCCAGGTACTAACCAGGCCTGACCCTGCTTAGCTTCCGAGATCTGACAGGATCGGATGCCACAGGGCTACAGCTGCAGGCATAAGCACTTTAGTCCCAGTAAATATTTTGTAAGGTGAAATAATCTCTTGACCCCCTACTGCTCTTTAAGACTTCCCTAAAATAGGATTTAAAAGCTTTAACAATGTCACCTTGACTAAACGTCACCATTAAAAAGACTGATTTGATAGAAGTCCTATAAATGTAAAGAACCATCAGAAAATATTTGGCTTCTGGTTGTGTAAAGATTTCACATAAAACATTTCTGATAAAACTGAGTTACTTTGACCACTTGGTTTCTCAGTATGTACCTTCTTACATTCTGCTGTCTGTGACAGGCAAGTAAGAAGACTGGAATCTTTTAGTTGCTTCCTAGCTAGGGATAATCATACATTTATACCAAGTATTTACAAGCAAAGAAAAAGCTAAACACATACCAAAGCTTTATCCACCACAATATTCATCTCTATATAAAGAGGAAGCAAGTCTGGAGGAGAAGATTCTGGCTAGAAAAAAAAATAACATATAAACCATTTAATTTTTCCTACTTTGTTGATTCTGAACTTTGTTAAAGCTATTACCTTAGCAATTACAGGACATGCCAGTGTGATTGCTTCTTGTATTTTGTTGATATTAATGTATAGTAAGTCTTAAGTTTTACAATATGGAACCTAGCAGTAAGAACAACAGTGATAAAGCCATAGTACATCACTCAGTAGATTGCCCACTTCAACTCAATAAACTAAGAGCAAAACATCAAGCATTTTTAACCACTTATTTTCTTTGAATATAAAAATTGGATTAAACTTCTGCTTTACAGATATACAAATGTTCAATGAAGACCCATATCCTTTGCAATATGGCCTCGCAGTGCCCCTTGTCAAAAGGTGAGTCTGTTTCCTCTGGCTCTTAATCCAGGCTGGGTCTCATAACCTGTTTGAGTCACTAAATGCGGTGAAAGTACTATTGTGCCAGTTCATGGTCTAAGTCATCTTTCCTGCTGCCACGTTTGCTGCATGTACACATCTGGCCAGCCTACTCTATGATAAGAAACAAGTTGTTCATTCACCCAATATCCTCATCATGAATGGGGATTGGGGGGATAGGGCATTACTTTAAGAAAAAAGAAGCTGCTGGACTTCTATAAGAGGGTATTTTGGTCCTTGAACCTGCCCCCCCTACCATCCTATCACATACCCAGCTCAGTGACATCCACAGGGATGGTGGCCCATTCTCCTGGTGTGACTTGCTGGTGCCATAGATGGCAATACCCAACTCATTCTGTAGTTGCACCACTGTAGCTGCCTCAATGTCCTGAACTGATTCAAAAAGTTTGCTCTTCATACTCATTTTGACATTAGGGAAGAGCCAGAAGGAGCACGGTGCCAGATCCAGTGAATGAGATGGATAAAGATACATCATAATTATTTTTTACTTGACAGAAGAAGTGATGTGGGACACAGAGCTTTATCACAATGCATGATGAAAGTAAAGAGACTCACAAAACGAGATTTTCAGAATTGCTTCC
Source organism: Pedetes capensis (assembly GCA_007922755.1). Lineage (NCBI taxonomy): Eukaryota > Metazoa > Chordata > Mammalia > Rodentia > Pedetidae > Pedetes > Pedetes capensis. The sequence goes on along the minus strand of VMDO01026210.1, from coordinate 16,661 downwards.
AAAAGTGGTAAGAATGATGGGATAAGTGTGTTCTAATCCAGGGGAAGTGTTTTCAGGGGACTTAATAGTAATATGTCTTTTACTGTGATAAACTTTTTAAATTTAAACATTCATCATATCCTTTATAACACTTAATATGCATTCAAGTTCATAAATTTCCCTCTTCATTACCAGTTTTATTCCACAAGTTTAAGAGGAGTTTTTTTTTTAATCATCCAGTTAAAATTATTCTCAAATTTGAAGTATGATGTCTTCTTTGATCCACAGGTTATTCAGAAGTATTATTTGATTTCAAATTTCAAAAGATATAAACATTGAATTTCTCTAATTTTTTTTCATTATTTACCCCTAACAAAATTATATTGAGGTCAGAGGGGATAAAAGTTACATGATTTCAGTCTTGGGTCATATTTTCCCAGTAATCCTTTATTAGTAACTTTAAGAGTGCAACATAGTGGATCTCATTATGACATTTTAACACATGCATTTCATTGTACATTGCTCATGTTCGCCTCCCTCACTACCTTCTCATAACACCTGTCCCTCAACCTCTTCCCAACAATGGTCCCCCTTCTATTTCTATGCTTTTTTATGGGTATATCTATCTATCTATCTATCTATCTATCTATCTATCTATCTATCTATCTATCTATCCAGCCCAATTTTGCCTTAAGAGCAAAATATGTGATATTTCCTTTCCTTTCTCCCATTACCCTTTCTTCTTGTCTCCTCCCCCTGATCTTTACTCCATTATTGTTCCCTACATTGTCCCTTTGACTTTAATGATGTGTATATTTTACTACTGAAGATATGTTGAAGTCTAACATCCACATATGAGAGAAAACATGACATTTGTCTTTCTGGGTCTGGCTTATTTCACTTAAAATGATCTTCAGTTCCATCCATTTTCCAGCAAATGTTCTTCTTTATGGCTGAATAAAACTTCATAGTGAATATACACCACAATTTCTTTATCCACTTGTCTGTTGATGGACACCTAGGTTGATTCCATATCTTGGATATTGTGAATGGTGCTGAAATAAACATGGATGAGCAAGTATCTCTGTGGTATATTGACTTATATTCCTTTAGATATATACCCAGGAGTGGAATAGCTGGGTCATACAGTAGTTCTATTTGTAGTTCTTTGCAGTTCTATTTGTAGTTCTCACTGCTCTTTATAGATCTGTTTAAGTTCTTTATCGGGCTGGGATTTAGCTCAGTTGGTAGAGCGCTGCGCTGCAGTCTCTGAGGTCCTGAGTCCAATTCCCAGCACCACAAAAATGGGAGAAGGGCCTGGCAATCCACTCCCAAGGCAATCCCGAAATGGTCATCCATTGAAAACCCTATGAGGGTCGCTATGAGTTGGATACTGACTTGACGGCACCTAACAACAACAAGTTCTTTATATTTTCTTCGCTTAATTTTGGCAGGTCATATGTGTTTAGGAATTTATCCATCTCATTTCCATTTTCCATTTTTTTAGTATAACTTTTTGAAATATTATCTAATAATTCTCTGGTTTTCATTTCTATCTGTGATAATGTTCCTTTTTATCTCTAATTTTCTTACTTTGAGTCTTCTCTTTCTTTCCTTTGGTTAATTTGGCTAAGGATTTATCACTCTTCTTTATCTTTTCAAAGAACCAGCTGTTTCCTCAATTCTTTTTATTGCTTTTTAGTCTCCATTTCATTAATTTCTGGTCTGATCTTTATTATTTCTTTCCATCTACTTGTTTGGGGTTTTGTTTGTTGTTCTTTTTCTAAGATCTTGAGGTGCATTATTAACTTATTTGGCTGAGCCCTTTCTGACTTTTAATGTAGGCACTCAAAGCTATAAACTTCCCTCTTTGAACTACCTTTGCTGTATCTCAAAGGTTCTGGTAGGTTGTGTTTTCATTTTCATATGATTCTAAGAACTTTTTAATTTCCTCTCTAATTTGTTCAGTACTCATTGATCATTTAGGAGTATACTGTTCATTTTCCATATATTTATATAGTTTCTTAATTTCTCTTGCTGTTCATTTCCAGTTTTACTCTGCTATGGTCTGATGTTGTTGTTGTCTCATAAGATGTATAAAATTATTTCAATTTTTCTATATTTGACTTGATTTATGGCCTAAAGTTTGATCTATTTTAGAGAAAGTTCCATAAGCTACCAATAAGAGTGTATATTCTGTAGCTTTGGGGTGGAATATTCTGTGTATATCTATTAACTCCATTTGATCTATTGTAATGTTTAACTCTGAAATTTCTTTGTTGGTTTTTTTGTCTGGATATTCTATCTATTGATGACAGTTGGTACTAAAGTCACCTAGTATTACAGTATCTGGACCTATTTGTCCCTGTAAGTCCAATAGTGTTGTTGTTGTTTTTTTTTAATGAAGGTGGGTGCAATGATGTTCCATGCATATATATTTACAATTGGTAGACCTTCTTGATTGTTCCCTTTATTGATATGTAGTGATCTTCTTTGTCTCTTTGGACTACTTTTAACTTGAAGTCTACTTTATCTAATATAAGAAGGGCTATTCCTCCTTTTTAGGGGCTTCCACATGCTTGGCATATCAGCTTCCATCCTCTCACATGCAGTGTGTAGGTGTCATTGCTAGTGAGATGTATTTCTTGCAGACAACAGGATTTTATTTTTCAATCCAGTCTGCTGTCTTATATTTGGAGAATTAAGACCATATATATTTAGGGTTATTATTAAGAGAAGTTTGCCTTTACTTGTAATTGTGTTGGGTGCTTTCCTGCTTGAGTCATATATTATTCATTCTTTTCTTTCTCCCTTATTTATATTCAAGGTTTGCTGGGGTTTTTGTTTTGTTTTGTTTTGTTTGTTTGTTTGTTTTAGTTAGACATGACCAATTTTTTCCTAGTTCTCTTAAGTTTGTCTGCTCCTCCCATGAAGTTTATTCTTTTCTGTACTCTTTTGGTGGAGACTGAATTTCTTTCTCATGTGTGTGAAGGATTCTTTTATCTTTTGCAATGCTGGCTTAGTGGTCATGTATTGCCTTGGTGTGTGCTTGTCTTGGAATGTCTTTATTGCTCCATCAATTTTAAATAACTTTGACGTATATAATAATCTTGGTTGTATTATAATAGTAATAATCATTCCATGCTTTCCTACATTTTATGGTTTGTGCTGAGAGATCTGACATAATTCTGATGGGTTTTCCTTTATGAGTTGGTGTTTTTCCCTTGCAGCTTTTAATATATTGTGTCTGTGTTTTCTAACCTTGGCATTTAAATTATTATGTATCATGGGGAGGTCCTTTTCTGGACATATTTGTTTGGTGTTGTAAATGCCTCTTTGTAGTTGAATGTTCATTTCTTCCCCCAGATTTGGGGAATTTTCTGCTATAATTTCTCTAAGATTTCTATACCTTTAGTTTTTAATCTTAGCTCTTTTTTCCACCCCATGCATTCTTAGTTTTAGTTTATTATGTCCAAAAATTCTTCAAAATTGTGGTCATGTTCCTTTACATTTTTTTCTTTCTTGATATCCAAATGTAGGGCTTCCTCAACTCTGTCTTCCACCCCTGATATTCTATCGTCTGCTTTATCTACTCTACTGGTGATGTTTTCCACTGTGTTTTTAATTTAGTTTATTAAGTTCTTCATTTTCAACATTTCTGTTTGGTATTTTTTTCAATATTTCAATTTCCTTGCCGAATTTCTCCTCCATTTTGCTGACTATGTGTTCTACATTGGTGACTTTCTGCCTTAGGTCCTGTATTGACTTCCTTACTTAATTCATTTGCTTGTTTGTGTCCCCTTTGAAGCCACTGATCATTTTTATACGTAGACTCTTTAACTCTTTGTCTGACATTTCTACTATTTCAGTATCTTTGAATTCAGTGGTAAAGAATCATAGTCTTTTGGAGGAAATGCATTCCTTTGCTTTCTTATGTTTTTTGTGTTTCTGATTTGTGATTTCTGCATCTGTGGGGGTATTTATCATTTCCTATTTTATTTTGAGGTGTTCTTAGCCACTTTCTCCTAAGCTCATACTCTCCAGTGTTCTTCAGATGAGGGCTCCATCCCCTTCCCCATGCATGAGGCCCTGGGTTCAGCCCCCAAGTACCAGGGAAAAAAATGTTAATATACTTGTTTTTAAAAATAAATTGGAAGCAATAATTGCTTTCAAAGTACTAAAACATATATAACTCACTTTTTCACTTATAAAAATGTTATAATCCATTGGATGATTTTCTATGCTTCTGCTATTTTCGTTTAAAACTTCAAGTTCATTGTTTTCATTCCCTAATTTATAAAGAATATGCTGAAATGTAACTGCAGATTCCAGAGGCTCAATTCCATAAGAAGCATTTTCAACTTGCAGTATTCCTCTGAAAAATTAAGGTTAAAATATTCAGTGTTTTTAATCAAATCTATATTATAAAACTCTGATAACATCCAAAAGAAAAAGCTAATAAACATAGGATATTTAGAGGCCAGTATTTTCTTCTAAGTTCTGTCTTAAAAATGACTCTGAAGAGACAAGTGATTTCCCAAACCCACAAAAACAATTTTCCATTTCATTTTTTAAAGCTATTAAGGCAGCACAAATCACCTAATTAATTGCCAGGACTACAACTTTACAGTGAGCAAGTAATTCCCCTATTTTCCAAGTCAGTGAATAATTAAAGTAATTGTTAGGTGCTGTCAATTCATGTCTGACTCATAGTGTTGCTCACAGGGTATTCAATGGCTGATTGTTTCAGGATTGCCTCGGGAATGGATTGCCACGTCCTTCTCCCATTTTTGTGGTGCTGGGGATCAAACTCGGGACCTCAGAGACTGCAGAGCAGCACTCTACCAACTGAACTACATCCCAACCCCCAATCTAAGCAAAAGTTAACCAAAATATTGATGAATTTCTCTCTGGTTGGCAATGCCTTTGAAAAATGATAACATAGTTTTTATAAAAATATATATGAACAATTTTAATACAAAAAAATAAAATTTAGCAGTAATTATGAAATGACATGAATTTTATACAGTTACACAATTTGGATAAAAAATCAAAAATGAAATTCTAAAGAATTAAACAATTTGTATAACTAGACTTCCATGAATATAGGTAACAGTCACTGTGCCATAAAACAGATTTCAGGTCTGAATTTCAGAGCTCCAAAAAAGAAGCACTAAAAAGCATTTGTAAGAGAAGGATCCTATGCTACAAAATGAAGGTGGAGAATGTCCTGACAAAATCAAAACCTCTCTAAGCAAGAGGGAGGAATCCTAGTAATTCTTCAAGTGTTGAAGAAAGTGATATTATCACACACAAAAAAGATTATTATATAAATAATTATTCATATTATAACTTGTCTTTTCAATGTGAAGATGATTTCCTTGAGAAGAAGCAAGATTCATTTATCTTTTTTATTTATCTGTATATCTCCAAACACTAAGATACATGGCAATTGTTTTTGTTGTTAGGTGCTGCAGAGTTGGGTCCAATTAATAGCGACCTTATGTACAACAGAATGAAACACTCTTCAACTGGCACTATGTCAGTGCTTTTTTGCTATTCATAGGGTTTTCAGTGTCTGATTGTTTGGAGAGTGGGCTTCCAGGTCCTTCTCCCAAACCTGCATCACTCAATATTCCCATGCAGTCTCTCATCCAAGGACTAACCAAGCCTGTCCCTGTTTAGCTTCCAAGATCAGATGGGATTGGATGCCAGGATGGAATGCCTGAAGGCAAGATACACAATAGACATTGTAAATATGCTATTTGGTGAAAAAAGAAGCCATTCCAAATTCAGCTCCTCCAACTTACTATAGTCAAGTATATTCAATTGTCCTTTCTGTCATTAAGAAAAAATAACACCCCAGTGTATAAGGGCAGTGCAGACTTGATTGTACAAAATATGTTTTGTAAATGTTTTTCTGTTAATCCTGCAAATAAAGTTGGTACCAAACACTTCCAAAAAGAAAAAAGAAAGAAAAAAAGAAGAAAAATAACAGACAGAGCAATGACAGTTGAGAGTCCAAACCTTCTGTTGTTGTTGTTGTTGTTGCTACTGCTGTTGTTGTTGTTGTTAGGTACCGTTGAGTCGTGTCTGACTCATAGCGACCCTCATAGGGTTTTCAATGGCAGATTGTTTCGGGATTGTCTTGGGAGTGGGTTGCCACGTCCTTCTCCCAATTTGCGGTGCTGGGAATCAGACTCAGGACCTCAGAGACTACAGAGCGGCGCTCTACCAACTGAGCTAAATCCCAGCCCTCCCAAACCTTCTAGGAAGGTAGAAATATATCTGGTCAGTGAGGAAAGGGAAAAGAAATTCCAAAAGTAGGAGCACATTCAGAGGAGGATATCATTCAATCATCTCCACAGAGGAACCTGCCTTCAGCTGCATGTGTGATATAATTGGAATAAATTCACTACAACCAGCTATCATCACTATGCTGCTCTGTGATCAATAATCATAAATAACCTCAGTCCAGAGCACGTGCTGAGTGTGACAATAGAATTTGGATGGCCTTCGATATATCCTTGATAGTAGCACTGAGCCTAGGAAAGAAACAAAGGAAATTGTTTACTTAGGAATGGTCAAACTTTCTAATGATTTCCCCCTTCTATACTAGATAGAACCTTCTCAATACTATTTACAAACTACATAATTTACATCAGTCTGAGTAAATTGACATTCAGGAAAAAGTTTCCACATATTGGCCTCTTTCATGATATTAACTACTCTTTTTAGATTATGGCTTGGGACAACTATTTTATGCCCTGTCTTATATTTTAAGTAAAATTATTTTCCAAGATGGACATCAGAGTATGTGACTGTAACCCCAGCAACTCAGGAGTTTGAGGCAGGAGGATCATGAGTTTGAGGCCAAAAGTGCAACTAAGCAAGACCCTGTATCAAAGTGAAAAACCAAAAAGGAGCCCCAATGTTGCAGTTCAGTGATGGAGAGCTTGTCTAGCATGAGCAGGGCCCTGGGTCTGACCCCTTAGTACCACAAAAAAATTATCTTCTAATATATAAATTTAGGTCATCAGTTAAAAGTTTTTGGACCCAGATTTCCTTAATATATGTTGCTTAAAAAGAGATATATAAAAATATAAAGACCCAGGAAGATTGAAGGGCCACGCCAGCACAAACTGAAAGGATGACTCTGAAGCTATGCTATCACAGAAACTCAGACTTAAATCCATGAAGCATTACTAGAGATATGAAGGGACATTTGACAATGATATTTGGTTTATAGTCACAAGGAAGACACAAATATTGCAAATTTTTATTCTCTAATAAGTAACATACCTTCAAAAACTATAAAGCCAAAACTAAAGGTACAATAAAAAACAAAAAATACACAATCATATTAAGATATTTTCAAACACAATTTCTCTCAGTAACTAATAAATCAAATATCCAAAATCTGCAGATTTGAACAGCAAAGTTAGCATAGGACAAGTATATGTAGGACACACACCAAAAACTCTAGATTACACTTTCTAAATACACAGGGAATATTTACCAAAATGAAACCATATTCTGGGTTATAAAGCAGAACTCAGCAATCTGCCAACAACTGAAATGGTACAGTTTGGTCTCTAACCTCCAACAAGGTGGAGATATAGGGAATAGCAAACATTATCACAAGAAAAAAAAATCATATAATTTCTAAGATTCAATGGTGCTATCAATTTTGGTAGGAATAAATGTGAACACTACTTTAGGATGGAACTAAGGGGAGGAAAAAACAACAAGAAAGAGAAATGATGGTCCTACACATTATCAGTGAAGCAAGATGACAACCAATGCAATATTCCAGCAAATCTTTATTATGTGCTATGTTCAGATACTCTTCTAGGCAGTAATGTTACATCAGTGAATAAAACAGGACAAAATCCCTGCCCTTGTGAAGACTATATTAAATCAAGGGATAGAAAAACATAATAGGTAAGTAAAACACATGAAACATCATTCAATAACCTTCACAAAGAAAAGCCAAACAGGTAATGGAAATATCAAGTGCCAGAGTAAGAGTGCAGGTTAAAGCAGGGTTGAATCAAGGACTAATAGGATAATTTTGAGCCAAGACCTGAAGGAAATGAGGAAAGAAGACTGGGTATATTAGAAAAAGAACAAGCATTTGGAGGCCAAGATAACAAAGTTTTTGAAAGGAAAACATAGCTGGTAGATTGGAAAAACAAGACTGGTGTGGCTGGAACAAAGTGAGAAAGGCAGAGAAGAAGAAATAAGTCAGAGGGGTGAATGGGAACCAGACTGTGTGATGCACATGAAACATTGAAATGACCATGGCATTCCCTTTGTGTGCAATGAGAGGCTGTCCTCATGGACACAGTAACAGGATCCATCTAGCTGCCATGAGGATTGACCAAGAGGACGGAAAAGGGGTAGAAGCAAGAAGACTATTCAATAATCCAAACTATAAATGATGCTTATTGGCAAATGGGTCCTATCACTGGAGGCAAATAAAGGGTAAATTCTGGGTATGTAGTGTTCAGAACAAGGTTAATAGGATATGTTGATGGATGCAATAGAAGGTCAAAGGAAAAAAGGTTTTGATCTGTAGTTTGTGTCCAATAACATTTGTCTGCTTATTGTACTTTAATTTATATTCACTTATTTAACAAAATGAGTAAACAAATAAATACTGCCCATGTTCTAGAAGGTGTAAAAGGTGCTAAGTCACCTTTACCAAGACTTAAGGAAAGCCTAATAACTAAACAATATACCTTAAATAGATCCCTGCACATCCTGAGAGACTTCTGCATTAGTAAAGCATTTATTCAATGTAAAAAGAAAACTTTTCTAAAAATTTATAAAACAAGGAACTTAGCTCTTACCGGAACACCTGAAGAATGAGGACCCACAAATCCTTGATTATACAAATAAACCATAAAGTGATTTGCTAAAAAATATCTGAGTACAAAAAAGAGAAAATTCAAAGTTATTCTTTTCAAAACATCCAGAGAAGCAGTCAGTAACTCCCCCTGGCCAAATGTGACCTCCTCTCTGTTTCTGTAAATACAGTGTTGTTGGAACACAGCACCCCCACCATTTATGATCTATGGCTGTTTTCATGCTACAAGAGCAGAGTTAAGTAGTTTGGCAGAAACCATATGACCCTTAAAAACTAAAAATATTTAGTCTTTCAATCTTTATAGAAAATGTTTGTCAATCCTTGATATAAAGATAGTGTTTTCCTTTGATATAAACTTACATTTTATTCAAAGTAATACACATTGCTAAAATAAAATAGTTTTCCCAACTTCATAGATCCTTTTAAAAATAAGAAAACTGCAAGAAGAGGTCATCAAGCATGTTAAAATTTACAGAGAAATGAACTGGATGAAGGATTATGAGTTTTCAGTTCTTTTGACGTAGGATTTACCACAGTGCGTATCTATTGCTTTCATAATGAAGTGGCAGAGTTTTGTGTAAAAGTCTTAGTATTACTAGTATATGTACAGAAACTTTAAGTCTAAGTTCAACTTTCTCTGGTCATTATGTCCTATACTTACTATACCAGTTTAGTTATGCTTCCTCACCTTATGCTCCCTCCAACTTAATCCAGATGAGCATCTCCTGAAATGCCTCTGCTAAACCCGGTCTCACAAACAATAATGATCTCTTAGTTGTCAAATCCAAAAGGCAGTCTTCAGTCAAGTAAAACTACTCCAAAGCATGTCATACTTGACTACATTCCTCTTTATATCTCTTTGTTTTAATGATTCTACTTACTCCTACTTTTCCTCATGTCTTTCTATTTTTGTAAGTTTCTTCATCTAGATCCTTCCTTAAATGTTTCCATGACATTCAATTCTACAGTGTTTTTTTTTATCACATTTAAAATTCATCCCCACTTCTATAGGTCTATCTTGGTCATTTCAGTGACTATACTGCTACCAATGTCTATAGTCATAGCACCCTAGCATCTGATCCCACTTGATCTCAGAAGCTAAGCTAACCAGGGTCAGCCCAGTTAGTCTTGGGTGGGAGACTGCCAGGGAATACCAGGTGCTACAGCCTAGGGAAAAGGACCTGGCAGTCCACTCCCAAAACAATATGCCATTGAAAATCCTATGAGTAGCAGAGAAGCACTAACAGTAGTGCTGGGCACATCACAGTTTTGGAGAGTGTTTCGTTCTGTTGTACACAAGATCACTATGAGTTGGACCCAACTTGATGGCACCTAACAACAGCAATAACTGTTACCTATATAAAAAGATGTCTTTGATTATTATAGTTTTGTAGTATATTTTGAAGTCTCGTAGTATGATGCCTTTATTTTTGCTCCTTTTTGCTCCAGAGTGCTCTGACTAGTTGACATCTTTTGCAGTTTTATGTAAGTTTTAGGATTTTTTTTTCTATTTCTGTGAAAAATGCATTGAATTGTGAGGTTGCTTTCTTGATTTCAAACAGTTCATTATTACTGTATAGAAATGTTACTGATTTTTTGTGAGTTGATTCTGTTTCCTGCAACTTAACTGAATTCATTTATTGGTTTGGCCAGTTTTTTGCTGGAGTCTATATAAGCTTTTCTACATATAAGATCATGGACAATTTAACTTCTTCCTTTCCAATTTTGGGTGGCTTCTCTTTCTTTCTTTTACTGAGCTGTCTGGCTAGGACAGCTAGTACTATGTGGAACAGACATGGTGAGAATTAAATTTTAGTTACATGAAATTTCTAATCTTGTATAAATCCTCAGGTTGGTTTGTTTCTGTGGAAATAGTAAGAATGCCTTGTTCCTCATCTTAGGGAAAATGTCTTCAGTTTTTAACCCTTGAGTATGATTCTGGCTGTGAATCTATCTTATTTGGCCTTCATTGTGTGAGATACATTCTTTCTATACCGCATTTGTTGAGAGCTTTAATCTTTAAAGCAAGTTGAAACCCATACCTCTCTCCAACACTCTAAACCAAATTAGCTGTCATTGAACATTTCCTCAGTGATGTCCCACAAGCAATTCATATCTAGCTTTGCCAAATATGAACTCTTATTTCCCCTCACTGGGGTCTGTTCCCTTTTCCTGCTGCTCTGATTATATATGTCCTACTGGTCCTACCAACTTAATATTGTATAGATTGGTCTTAAGGAGGTGAGTCCCTACGTTTTGAGTTCCCAACCCCCATTCACAAAGACTACTTAAGGTATTAGGACAAAAAAATTTAATTAACTCACAAGACAGTACCTGTTTGTACAAACTAAAAAAAATTCATAACAACTATATTTGTTATTTTTATACTCCATTTTTATTACAAGTAAACAATTTCAGAAAACAAAATGAAATCTCATGCTAAATAATAAAAAATTACCTTTTCTTCAGGTGCACAATATATGGTCTCCCATCTATTGGAATAATATAGGATATCTGCTCCTAGAGAATCCAGAATAACTGAGAATGAACACAAATTTCATATGAGAAACATAACAGTAGCTCTATATCAGTTAGTTTCTCCTAACAATGCTTAAAATGTCTTTATAAAAACAACTCAGACTACATGTGATTTAAAATTTGAAACAAAAGATCAAAAAATTTTACCCTCCATTTACTATATAATCCATTCTTACTATTTCCACAGAAACAAAGCAGTCTGAGGATTTATACAGAATTAGAAATCTTCAAGTAACTAAATCCTAAACTCTTATAAAAGAGACCATGCTCTATGTTGGGATGTCTTAGGTGGCATCATTGGAATAATAAAGTATTCTGGATCAGTGAAGCTTACTCTACCAGGCACAAAAATTATTTAACCATTTTCTTTAAAGTCCTCCTAAATGGTATTGCTTAGTTGCTGTATTTTTGTCAGCATATATTGATCGTACAAATTAAGAGGGTTCACTACTCCATTTCCATATATGCATATAATGTGCTTTGAGCATATTCACCTTCTATTACTCTCTATGATCCCCCTTCCTTTCCCCCCTTTTCCCATTTCCCTTCTACATTGCTAGTATTTCCCTTTTTGATTTCAAGACCTTTATTTTTTCTTTCTTTTTTTCTTCTTTTTTCTTTTTCTTTTTCACCCTAGCTTCCACAGATGAGTCTGACTTATTTCACTTAACATGATAGTTTCCAGTCCAATACAATTTCCTGAAAATGACAAGATTTCACTCTTCTTTGTAGCAGATTAAATCCATTGTGTATACATACCACATTTTCTTTATCCATTTATCTGTTGATGGACACCTACACTGGTTTCATAACTTGGCTATTATGAAGAGCTATTTCCTATGTTTTTAATGGAAGAGACTTGAACAAAATTTGATATCATCTTTGACTCTACCATTACTATTTTCAAGTTAGAACATTGATTGCAATGGGCTGGAATATTTGCAGGTGAGTGAACTTCAGTGACAATATTTTATTCAGCAAAAAAAAAAAAAACATACAAAAAGCAAGAGCACTTTCAAAAATAGTTAACACATAAAAATGAAAAGGAAACAAATACCAGAATACAGAAAAGATAAGCACTCCAGGATCTGTGAAAACAAGAAGCAACTAGACACTGCACAAAGCGAAGGAGAAGGCAAGTATTTAAAAATGAAACCAGAAGGTTAACATCATTAATGAAAAGTTTATATCCTGCTCCCTTCAAGATGATATAGTGAGAAGAGCATATTACCTCCATAGCAGCTTTCCCTAAAACTTATAATCTCACCCAAATTGTGAGAAAATACCAGACAAATGAAGAGGCATTATACAAAATACCTTACCAATACTACCATAGACTGCCAAAAGAACCAACAGATCTGTCCTAGAGGAAGTACAACCAGAGTGCTCTTTGGAAGCAAGGATGACTAGACTGTCTTACTTATTTTGGACATGTTGCCAGGACGGACCCATCCCTGAAGAAGGACATCATGTTTGGGAGAGTGGCAGGTCAACAACAACAACAACAAAAAAAAGGCTCTCAACTAGATGGATTGATACAGTGACTGCAACAATGGGCTTAAACATAACAAAGATCATGTGCCTGGCACAGTGTCAAGGAGTGTTTCAATCTGTTGTACATAGGGTCACTATGAGTTGGACCCAATTCAATGGCACCTAGCAACAACTAACAACTCTTCAAAACTGTTAAGATCATGAAAAATAAGGGAAGGCTGAGAAGGACAGCAAAGGAGGCTGGGGAAATATGCAATGCAGTATCCTGTATTGGACCATGGAACAAAGGACATAAGTGGAAAAACTGATAGAATCCAAGTGAAGTAGCACAGTTAGTTAACTCTGTGTGTGTGTGTGTGTGTGTGTGTGTGTGTGCACGCGCATGTGCTCTTCTGTGTATCAATGTCAATTTCTTAATTTTAACAAATACTATGTAGCAACATAGTTACATACATTTTGCCATTAGGGAAAATCTAGTGAAGAGGATATGGGAATTCTTTGTAGTATCTTTGTCATTTTTCTATAAATTTAAATTTATTCTAAATTTTTAAAAGTATTTTTACAAAACAGAACTAAATAAATTGGGGGGGAACAACAAAACAGACATATGACAAATATAAGGCAGATGTAGCAAAGAGAAGATCCTGATGCTGAAGCAGCAGGTATCCTAGTGGTAAAATTCACCACAGTGAGAAGAGACATCCTTGAAGAGCTTGATCTGAATGTATCATTTAAACAAGGGTGCTGGGACATCTTTAGCTTGTTTTAAAGTGAACTTGATGGACTTGATGTGCAAGAAGTTACCTTAAGTAGCTCTTATTATGAAGATCTTCTTGAAACAAAAACTTAGTGCTTTTTAAAATGTTAGTTTGCTAAATAACACCCCCTTCAGCTGTACTTTCATGATGATAGTTAGGATTAATTCACTCTATTTGAAACAATATACAAAAATAGTAAAATCTTTTTTTAAAAAGCAGAGGGGCTAATTGATGCAGGCTATAAGGCAATTTGCTGATAAATAATGTTAAATGTCTGTCTAAATTCCTAAATTCTCTCTCTCTCTCTCTCTCTCTCTCTCTCTCTCTCTCTCTCTCTCTCTCTCCTCCTCTTGAGGCTTGAACCCAGGGCCTTGTGCCTGATAGGTAAGTGCTCTACCACTGAGCCACACCTCCGACCCTCTCTTTTTTTCCATGGTGAGACAGACTTTCTAAGTTACACAGGCTGCTTCTGGCCTCAAACTTCTGATTCTCCTGCCTCAGCCTCCCAAGTCACTGGGGTTAGAGGGCTGCACTATGGCACGTAATAAATGATCTTCCTTTGATGATTTAGAAATTCCATGGCAGGGAACAGAACAGAATGATGGCTGAGTAAGACTCCCAGAGATCATCTCCCCACAGAAACATCAACTTAAATAGCTAATCATGCACAAAAGCACCATTACAGAGCTAAGGGAACAAAGTGAGAGGCCAGAGTATGACACTTAACTGTAAGAGAAGACAAACAGAAGGAGGCAGGAAGGAAAGAGTTACAGGCATCATACCTCACCCAACTCCAGACAGCACAGTGTGGAGAGATATGCCTCCTGCTTAGGAGATGAAAGGGAACTAAGTCTAGGCCTTCAACTTGAAATTCAGGACCATGCCCAGCACAGTGAAGCTCAGAACTCAGTAAAGCCCCATGGCCCCTGGTCCCACTTTAGTACCCTCATACTGAACCTCTGGATTCACCTTAGCCAAGGACCAAGGCACTGCTGCTAGTGACCTTGGAGAAACACAGCAAGGAGCAAACAAGACTCCATTTGGTGGGAGGGGAAGGGGACAGAGAAGTGAGCATGAGATTTTGCATTGGAACCCAATGTCAGGCCTGCCACAGAGGAAGCAGCACCAGAAAGAACCCAAAGGCTCCCATATCCTGGCTGATGCTCACATGGAGGCCAGACTGCCCTGGCACAAGGTGGATACCTGCATCCCAGTAGTTTCCACCTGCATTATCACCCACTATGGTGGGAGGCCTGGGCACACCTTTGAGAACATGCAGATCCCTGCAGCCATGAGATTCACTTGTAACCCAGATCAGCATCAACCCTGGTGGCCAAGGAACTGCCGCTACCACCCATCCCCAAAATCAAGCAGCACAGGAAAGTAAGTATAGGACTTATCTTGGAACTCAGTACTGGGCCAGTGAAACTCAGAACTAGGCAGATGCCAATGTCCCCTGTCTCCAGGCCTGTGCCCACAGTCTCTAGACCAACTCCAGTGCCAGGCAGAGGGCAGTAGCCCTAATCACCGGGCTTCTATTCTTGCCAGCATCACCTATGGCTAACTGCAGTTGAATCAGGCCATGAGCACACCACAGCAGGAGGCAACACATAACAGCATGAGCTTCATATGGCCCCTTTGCTGGGCTGAGCTGCACTAGATAAGACAAAACGTTGTTGCATTGGTGGCCATAAGACTGTCAACCCCACCCCTCTTCCAACCCCAAGGAGGGCAACATAGAGTAATTACCCACTCGGCCTAAGAAAAGGGAGGTAGATACCAAGCAATTACACAGGATTCAGGGGTCAGGCCCAATGTCAAGCAGAGTTCTACTGCTCCTGACCACAAGCCACTGACAATTTACAAGGTGTCTGGGCCCAACTCAGCCCCAGACAAAGGCTTATGGGGTCAACCTACCCTATTTAGGCTCTCCTCTAGTTAATTCTGAACAACATACCAACTGCTAATTTGGGACAAATGGGCTTGAGGGCACTATCTACTACTGAAACAGTGACAATACACCAACTGTGGACTCACAACACACCTAGACTTAGGGCATGATCTAGTGATGAAATAGCAGGTGTGATTACAGAATCAGAGAAAAGAAGCAACCTGCTTAGAAGTTTTGAAAGGACAGACACAAATCCAGATTTTGAAGGTTGGAATAAGAAAATACTCTTTCAATATGCTGATGTTGCCTCATGCCAGGAAGTATTAGGAACTTTCAGGGGAAAATGACCTCACTTAATGGACAAAATAAGGTGCCCAAAACTGACAGACAACATTTGATATGTGAAAACCCTCAGAGAATTTGAAATAACCATCTTACGGAAAGTCAACAATTTTTAATAAAATACAGAAAAATAACTGTTTTATCAGAGAAACTGAACAGATTGAAGTAATTTTTAAAAATCAAGCACAAATCCTTGAGCTGAAAAGTAGACTAAGCAAAATTAAAACAGGGTAAGAATCATCAGTAGCAGAATAAATGAAACAGAAGAATCAATGACCTTGAAGAAAGACTATTTGAATATGCACAGTCACAGGAGAACACATTCAAATAAAAAATAAATAGAAATGAACAAAACTTAGAAGAAATTTGGGAGAATATTAAAAGAGCAAATATTCAGGTTATTGAGGTTCAAGAGTGATTTAAGAATATCAAAGGTGCACAAAGATTATTTAAAGAGATATCAGAAAACACCCCAAACATAGACAAGGGTACAAATATCCAGGTACACTGAAGTCAAAGGTGGCCAGTCAGAATCAACTCAACCAAGTCTACCAAAAGACATATTGTATTATAAGGAAAATCTCCAAGGATAAAGACAGAATTCTCAAGCAGCAAGAGAAAAAAGACAAATTCAACAGAAAGAAGATTTCTCAGAAGAAACATTACAGAAAAGGAAAGAATGAAATGAAATTTTTCAAAATGTTAAAGAAACAAAATCTGTCCATTGAAAATACTATACCCAGCAAAGCTGTCTTTTTGAAATGAAGGAGAGAGAAAGACATGCTCA
>VMDO01026209.1:0-27099 GCA_007922755.1 Pedetes capensis | reverse complement strand
TATTCTTTTTCCTTTATTAGTAAATGACGATGGGGTACAGAGTAATACAGCATTGTCTTTTTCCATTATGCATTCTTTACATCACTTCTGGCAACACTTTCATCAACCCACAAGGTTTATGGAGCTTTATGGCTAATACATAGTAAAACTCAAATGCTTATTTGGGTTATATTCTCCAATTTTTCCAGTATGCTCATGAAGTTGTGCTGTTTACATTGAGATTGTCCTCTCCCTATTCATCCCTCCACATTAACCCTCCTCCCCATCCCATCTTCCCCAATCTTTGCTTCCCTCTGCTAGTTCCCTCCCTCCTTCTTTCTACTCTTTATATTGTCCCTTCTTCACTAAGTTTAATTGTGCATTTTTAAATATCAATTTATGTATAGGTCTCCACTCAGGGAGTGCACAGTCTCTAAGGGTCAGAGTTATAGTAAAAAATGACGGAGCTCTTATGGTAAACTGTCAGGTGTCAATGAGTAGGCAGTGTTGGGAGCATGATCAAGGAATTGTCTCTTGTAGGTTTGTCTTCGATATGGTTGATATTGGATGGAAGGGTCTGGCTAGTCTTGTCCCTTTTGTCCAGTTCTCTCCTTTTTTTTCTCTGAGTCATTCAGTACCAGTATCAGCAATCAATGATAACAATGGCCATTTGTTGAGCACATATTATGTGCCAAGCCCTATGTTCAGTGCCCTCTATGTATTGCTTCCCTTTGACCCTCACCACGTTCTGCTATACTACTCTCCACATTTTATAGATGATAAGAGTGAGGTGTGAAGAGCATAAAGAACTTGTAGAGCTCACACACTCAAAAGTAACTGAGCCAGACCTGTAGTCAGCTTTGCCTGACTCCAAAGCCCATGCATTTTACTAACTTCAAAGTCATGTCTGATGCAATTCTGCAACAGCATTAGCATCAAAAAAGATTTTCTAGTTGCTGTTTAGGTATCATGTGTTGCTGCAGACAGAGACAAAAGCAGCAAGACATTCCTTGTCCCTCCCTGTGGGATGCATATTCTTGTTTAATGGCACAGGCATTATGGAATGCTGGGGAGCTTGCCTACACTAGCAATCTTAGTTTTCTTATTAATATAACAAGTGGACTGGGATAGCTGATCTCCAAACCCCTTCTATCTTTGATGACTATAAATTTCACTAAGGAAAGGTTAGCCTGCAGCCGTACCACTGTGGTGTCTGATCTTGTCAGATCTCGGAAGCTAAGCAGGGTCGGACCTAGTTAGTACTTGGATGGGAGACCACCTGGGAACACCAGGTGCTGTAGGCTTGGGAGAAGGACCTGGCAACTCACTCCCAGAAAACAATCAGCCATTGAAAACCCTATGGGCAGCAGAGAAGAACTACAATAGTGTTTTGTCTGTTGCATGTCTGTTGCTTGAGGTGGACACCAACTTGATGGCACCTAACAACAACAACAAGGAAAGGCTGTATTTTTCTAACCTCTCACAATTCCTTACACAAAAATATGCCACCTGCCTTGCCCCTTGTCTGGTGGACACTCTCCCACTGAGGCCACTGGCATTGGGTTGAGGGAGTGTGTGGAGTGTTTGGCCCAAAAAGATTTGGATCCACAGGTCACTTTTCTGGGTTTTGTTCTTCAGCCCTGAGGGTATTCCAGGCTGAGATCTCAGAAAAATCCAGAAAATTAAGGACCCTAAAAAGCTGGAATTAAACCTGACTTAGCTGGGCACAGTGGTGCATGTCTGAAGTCATAGTGATTTGGGAGGTGGAGGCAGGAGGATTGCGAGTTTGAGGCCAGAGGTGGCCTGTGTAACTTAGTGAAACCCTGACTCAAAAAAAAAAAAAAAAAAAAAAAAAAAAAAAAAAAAAAAAAAAAAAAAAAAAAAAAAAAAAAAAAAAAAAAAAAAAAAAAAAAAAAAAAAAAAGAAAGAAAGAAAGAAAGAAAATAAGAAAAAATGGGCTGGGCATGTGGCTCAGTTGTAGAGCACTTGCAAAATATGTGCAGGGCCCTGGGTTCAACTCCCAAGTACCACAAAAAATGAAAAACCAAAAAATAAGATGAAACAGAATAAAATAAAAGACACACAAAAATATAACAACCTGACTTATTCTATGATAAAATTCTATGATAAAATGAGAGAGACTTCTGTGGTTGCCTTCAGCAGAGATATTCTGCTTAACCTTGCTTTGTGTTGAATGGGAAAGTTCTCAGACAAGCCAGATAGTATTTCTCCCAAGAAACCTTTCTGTGCACTATAGTATCCTGAGCTTACCTGCCAAAAATGCACATGCCCCCTTTCCATATCATGGTTATGTCTTGTGCTACATGTCCATCACCTTTGATAGACTAAGCATTCCTTGAGGATAAGAATGACTCTTGTTGGTCAGTGAAGCTTTGGCACTTAGCTGAGTGGTTGTCATGCAGTAGTGCCCTTTAAATGTGAGCTACACAAAACTGAGGGGAATATCCTAACGAAGGTGATTGTGTCTAATAGGAAGCAAGTGAGCAGACTTTGGGAGAAGGAGAGCAAGAAGCTAAGGGAAGAGTGATCATTTTAGGAGGTGCTTGGCATTTGTGGCCCTACAAGGGTGTTATTTTACTTGAAGGTGAGCTTGCCCCAGTGAGCAGGTCACCCAGTCTTGCTTGGGAGCACTTGGTGGCGCCACTGCTATTACTGTCATTATCATTGCCATTTGGAGGTTGGCTGTGGACAGGACATACTGATGCCACACTTAATCTCCAGGCTTGCTCAGCATAGTGTCTGCAACTCAATACCATCCAGAGGAAGGCACCAGGGATATGTGAGACCCAAGTGACGTTAACTGTTGCTCCCATTGTGCCTAATCCCCAGTGAATCAAATATGAGACAATGGAGGTGATTCAGCCAAATGCTTGGCTGAAGGAGATGGAATTAGCTTGGTCTGAGTCAAAATTATATATTGTCTTTGCTAGAATGAGTTTCAGAAATGCCACTGAGCTCCAGAGATACCATCGTCTTTGTGATTACTCTGTGCTTGGACAGGCTGTTGTGGCACAGTGATTTTGTTTCTTAAATGAATTCCTCTCTGAGTCCTGAGTCTAATTGCTCATTTTGCTGTCTGTGGCAGAACAGGCCAAGTGTCCTTAGCAGGGCCCAGTGTCTGTAGGAGTGCGGGAGCAGGTGCGGTGGGTGGAGACTTGCAACCACCACTGGAATGTGGTCTCACACTCCTACTTGGTGACCTTCCCACATGGGATGTGGCAATTAGTGTGGCCAGGCGTGTTTGAGCCCTGGCTTACAAGGGTGGGCTGAGAAAGCCTCTCAGCTGGGCTTCCTGTTCTTATCTGATTCTCTTCTTGTTTTTGTGCACACAGGAAATTGCTATCTGAGGCAAAACCCAAAAGGAATAGACATGGACTGAGATCCAAAGCAACCTGCTGTGTCTGCGAAGGAGCAGGTGAAGTCCTATAAGCCATCCAGTCTGGGTGTGTTATTTTATTTTCTGCCCTCATTCTCATCTGCTTTCCACATATAATTTGTTCTCAGTAGCTAGGTAACCAGCCCTAGATACAGAGCTGCTTGTCTCTTTGCACGTCGTTTGAACTCAGTATCTGTATTTTCATCATTACTAACACCATTGTTACTGTGTCTATATTGCCAAAGCTTTCAATACACCAAGCACTCCATTATTATCATATGCTGAAACATGACTCTTACTCCTTCCACTGCTGCCTCTGATCATTTACACCATCAATACCACTATCTCCACCAGCTCCATCACCTTCACCACTGCCATCATCACTACCATCATCACGAAGGACTCTGATGTCTCCTCTGCTCATTCTTACCAGCATTACCACCACTACCACTATCTGCACTGCTGCCACCATCACATCCAACTCCTGTAACCTTATCACCACTGTCATTATCACCATCACCTCCACTACTGTCATTACTACCTGTATCACCATAACCACTATCATTATTACTATAGTGTTGCTTCCACTCATTTGCATCACCACTAACACCACCACCATCACTCACCATCACCCACTATCAACTCTACCACCACCATTTCCTCTACCACCATCATCTCTGCCACCATCACCTCCACCACCTCCTCTATCACCATCATCAGCACTTCCTCTACTACCATCACTACCAGTACCACCATCACCACCTCTGCCACACCAACACCATGGTCCATTCTTATCATCACCACTACTTCCCCCACCCCATTATCCCCATTATCAGTCATGCTCACCACCACCACTACCACAACTAGCATGGAGAAGAGAAAGCTTAGAGGATATATAGCCATCTTCACAAGATTAAAGGGTTTCAGAAGAAAAGTTAAAATTACTTTGTATCAGTAAAGAAGGTAGAGTTAGAAAATGGACAGAAATTATAAGGAATTATAATTATATTTGAGTAAATGTAAGAAATATTTCTCTAGGGGAGACAGTAGGGTAAGAGATTTGGAGATAAGTGTTCATGAGTTTAATTTGGAGCATGTGGAGCTTATTTACCTAAGATGACAATTAGCTGGGGTGGGCTTTAGTCACTCACTGCTGTCTGAATCCTCTTTATAGAATCCCTTAAAAGTAGAAATTGAAGATAATCCTTTGTGCATTAGGAAACTCATTTAATCCAGAAGTAGCTGGTTCATTTCAACTATTTTTATTTTATAAAATTTTAATTATTCTATAATACTAGAGTACATCCTCTTTTAAACTTAAGGCATTTTAAGGCAGGGTGAAAATCTTCCTGGTCACCATTCCCAGTCCTTCCTCCTTTATCCCCTTTCCACAGGCAACCAATGTCACAATTTGGTGTGATGTATTTTTTTTTGTAGAACATTTTCTTCCCTTTATCTACAGATTTATAAACAATATGGTGTTGTATCATGTGTATATTTTATGTGAATGGTATACTTTGTTTTCCTACCTCTTGAACATTTTCATTGAACAATAAGTTAGCACAGTGGTTAAGAGGATGGACCCTGGAGACAGGATATCTGGATGTAGATCACAGATGTGCAATTTTCTAGCCATGTGATCTGAATTACTGACCCTCCTTTAGCCTCAGTTTCCTCCTCTTTGAATTGAGATTATAGTATACATGTATCCATTGTTGTTGTTTGGGACATATACATAAATCCATACAAGAGTTTTAGTCAGTGTTCTGCAAAAGAATAGGATATACTGATACATACCTTTTTACTCATTCTTCCACAATTATTAGGTGTTGTTGAGTTGAGTCTGACTCATGGTGCCCTCATAGGGTTTTCAATGGTTGATTATTTTGGGATTTCTTCAGGAGTGGATTGTCATGTCCTTCTCCTGTTGTTGCAATGCGGGGATCAAAGTTGGGTCCTCAGAGAGTGCAGAGTGGCACTCTACCAACTGATCTAAACCCCAGTCCCCCTTGTATCCATAGAGATAATGAATTAATTTATGTAAGTGCTTTAGAGCCATGCTTGGCACACACTGTTGACAAGTATAAAACAACATTATTGCTCATCACTGTAATTTATGGGCTGGATATGCAACAGTTTATTAAGCCATTCCTAAATGGATGGACAGAGAGGTTGCTCTGATTTCCATTATTGCAAACAAGGCTCAAGCCTATTTTTATTTATGGCTCCTTACACATGTGAATGATAGTTTCCTAAAGGCAGATAAGAAACAAAAATGCTGCAATCCTTTACTATGAAGGCTTTATTAGAAAAATACAGTGATGAGTAGATATTTATCTCCTGTTTCTTCTGTCTGTTGGTTTTAGTTCTATCCCCTCAGCAGCCTGAGCTACACAATAAACTCTGAGGCACATGACCCTAGTGGCTAGGACTAAACCTCAGGTTAAGATTAATTTTAGGTGTGGTGAGGGGTCACATTTTTGGGGTTTTACATGCTGGGACCTCTTCTAAGCATTTACATATAATAACTAATTCAAGCACTATGAAGTAGGTGCCATGACTATTCTTATTTTACTCATGAGGAAATAGAGGAAAAAATAAGGACACACAACTGTCAAGTGGTGGATCCCATATGCAGTTGTAGATTTTGTCAGTCCGTGCAACATTGTCAGTTTTCTGCTTAGCACACAGAAAGCATTCAACAAATGCTAGTCTAGGGCTGACATGATTATTTGGATGATAGAAGTGTTACTCTCCTCATTACCCTTGCTACCTTCAGACTTCAAGGGAGTTCATCTCTAGGATATTCATTTATTTGTCTTAATATAATGACCAAGAAACTGTGATTTCAAGCTTTAGTTGATCAATTTGCTGTATTTACTCTATAACTACAGAATATGTTCTTAAAATAAACCCCTGGCATCCAATCCTGTCAGATCTCAGAAGTTAAGTGGGGTCAGGCCTGATCAGTCCTTGGATGGGAGACCTCCTGGGATTAACAGTTTCTGTAGGCTTGGGAGAAGGATCTGGCATCCTACTCCTAAAACAATCAGCCACCAAAAACCCTATGAATATCAGAGAAGCACTGACATTGTGCTGGGCATGGCACAGGGTCAGGGAGTGAATGTTTCTGTTGTACATAGGGTTGCTATGAGTTGGACCCAACTTGACAACACTTAGCAAATTATAAATTGCCATACTTAGCACTTCTGGTATTTGACCACATATATAATAAATTCAAATATAGTGGAATATCAGTGTAGATACATAAATACTCATTTATCTGATGGAAACTGATGGTGAGGGGTTAAATTATACTGGATACCCAGGAATGAGGCTAATAGAGGAAACCTTGGACCTGAGACAGGAGATCAGCTAATTTGAGATGGTAGTTATATTGGAAGCAGACTGGAAAGGAATTTCCTTCTGATACAGAAAACTGTGTTGGAGTAAGAAAGAGATAGCTTTTGTTCATTCATTGTCAGAGAAGCTGGGGATACAAAAATGAACAAGACACAGCCCCTGGCCTCAAAGAACTCCTTATAAAATGGAGATAGAAATGCAGATGAATGATTGCAAGATAGGGTGGTACACACAGGGACACTCTAGGGGTGCTCACAAAGTGTGGAGAGGGCACCAAGGAGGTCTTCCTTCTTGGTAGAGAAGAATATTTGAGTCAGAATCCTTCAGAATATGTGTTGTTGTTGTTGTTGTTAGGTGCTGTGAGTCAGACTCATAGTGAATATATGTACAACAGAATGAAACACTACCTGACACTGTGCCATGCGTGGCACCATTGTCAGTGCTTCTCTGTTATTCATTGGGTTTTTGATGGCTGATTATTTCAGGAGTGGGCTACCAGGTCCTTCTTCCAAGACTATAGCAACAGGTATTCCCAGGCAGTCTCCAATACAACTACTGACCAGGCCCAACCCTGCTAGCTTCCAAGATCTGACAAGCTCAGACAACAGAGTGGTATGGCTGTAGACTCAGAATATATAAGAGGAAAAAAACAGGTTGAGATGGATGGCGGGAGAGGGGAATGCCTGTGTAGAGGTGGCGGGGTGGCACAGGCCCTTTGTGCAGACATTGTTGGGATTTGTAAAGAGGGAGGAATGAGTTAGATCAGCTACATCTTGGAGGGGCCTGGCAGCCATGTAAGGAAGTTTTGATTTTTATCTTAAAAGATGTGGGGATCCACCAAATGAATTTTCTGTAGGAAAGAAGCATGATTACACCTTAACTTTATTAGATAAGTTATTTCTTCAAATCTGACCCGGGGAAGAGCTGTGCTGCTGTCTTGAGGTCAGTGCAGTCCTATTGGAGAGAGAGCAAAGTTTGGGTGAATTGGAATGAGCAGGTTCTGGCAATGGCTTTGGGAAAGGTTAGAAGGTAGACCTTGATAAGGATAACTGAGTTTGACTGGTTACACTGGCTTGTCTGACATTGTCATGTGGAACAAATAAATCACTGAATATTATAGTTCTGACTAGCTGTCACAGAATTATTGCATGTGATTCTTAAAATAACTCATGAATTGGGCCTCACAGTCACCCCATCTTACAGCTGGGTAAATGAGAGCTCTAGGGAGCGCTAAGGTACAGTGGGTAGTTGCCAGTGTTCATTTGGACTCCTGCATGCCCCCAGGCTCTGTTGCCGCATGGCAGCTGTCTCCAGAAGATAGAGAGGAGATAGGGTTCCTCATGCTGTGTGTGGGGGGTGTCACTTTGTGCACCTGTAGAAAGCAGGGACTCCAGCCAGCGAGCAGGGCTCTGTGCCCAGAGAAGACTCATTCTTTGGCAAAGTAGACCCATAGGTCCTGCTTTGGGGCCTGAGGGATGAGCAGATGTCCTCGGAAGAAGAGATGCTCGGGAGAGCTAGAGAACCAGAGGGTCAGCAGGTTCTCCAGGTGACACCCTTCCCCCAGGGTGGAAGCTACAGGTGAGACCTGCAGGTTTAGGGGGATCAAGGACTTTCTGCTTTTATTCTAAGAAAAAGGCCAAATCAGCACCAATCCATCACACCATCTGGAAAAGCCACTACCTCCCAAGACAGGCCTGGCTTTGACTGGAAAGCTTAGCAGGACAGTTTGGTAACCTGGCCTCTCAGGTGCTGCCTTTCTTGTTCTTCCTGACAAGAAAGAGGGATTTCTTAACTGCTTGGCTATAAGAATAAATGGATGGCGAGGGCTGTGGTGAAGTGGTGTACAATCCCACCCCACTCGGCAAAACTTTCTGCTACATAGGGCTCTTGGGGTCTTGGGAACTCTGAGGCAGCTACAACCTATAAGTTCAGGAAGGTGGAATGCTCTGGGGTTCCTGAGCTGCATATCTTAATTCTCTGACTCTTTAAATACTTCCATTTACCCCTTATGTCAGCCACTTGTGAAGAGCTTTACAACCAGGGCTTGAGTTTACCCCCATAATAACCGTGAGAAGTAGGTATTACTATCTCTATTTTAGTTTCTATAGTGCCTGAGCCTATGCTGATTTACAGATGAAAGTCTGTGATGTCCACTGCCATTTGTGTCCATTTGATGCCCTGCCCATTGCTGCTCAGTGTGCATAGACAGGCACTGTTCTGGATGCTGAGGTGACAGCAGAGGACATGGCCATGTGGGCTCGGTACAGCAGCCCTGTGCATGCTCCTCCCAGCACCAATCGGATAATGGGCATGAAGGTGTTTGAGAGACCACAGAGTGCTGCCTATCTCTACAGATGACGATCCAAACAGAAATAAACTCAGCACACTGCAAAGCTGAGTAAAACTGTCCCACGTGGACCAAAAAGCTAAGACCTATCACATGGGACTGCTTTGCCACAGTACTTCAGTGGGGTGGCAGGTGGTCTTATCCTTCAAGATTCAAGGAGTCAGACAGAGCACAATACTGATGCCCAATTTTCACATGCTGTGTGGGGACTCCCTTTCCAGCACATCCACCACTGCCTACATATTCCAGCTCCTTCCAGTATCTGACTTGGGGCTGGGGGACATTCTGCAGAGCAAGATTGGGTCCCTCGTTCTGGGGCAGGGCAGGGAGATCCTGAATCCCTGTTTGCCTGGACTAGTGGTCAAAGGTCTGAGAAACACAAGCACATGGAGAAAGTTGGAGAGCTTCATTTATTAGCTCTTACTCTGTTAATTTATATTTGCTGTGGACTGTCATCTCTAGTTCCCTCCAATGTCTAAGTCAAGAATCTTTTATTGTATTATATTTTGTTTATTGATATACTTGCTATGAATTGGACCAGACTCCATGGCAGCATCTAACAACAACAATAATTGATATACTTGCTATGAATTGGACCAGACTCCATGGCAGCATCTAACAACAACAATAATTGATATACTGTCCTTTAGCCCATAGAAAAGAGTATGCCTGTTTCAAAGTTTATCAGAAGTAGAAAACTAGAGCCAAGAAAAGGTAGATCAGACATGGGAATCAAAAGGACAAAATTTTTTGCATTTGTTATCTTGATTTAGCCATTCCACAATACAAATCAAAATGTGTTTTACAACACATCAAAATGTGTTTTACTGCATAAATATATACAATTTTTATCAATTAAAAATAAAATAAATTAGAAGTCCTACCTCCAAGCCACCAAAGGCCTCGTTTCTTTCTTTAACTTTTTTTCTTTCTTTCAATAATGAACAAACTATTCAACTTTTGATTATAGAAGTAATGTGTGCTTACTTAGAACATTTGTAAAATATAGAATTCATCAATATTATATTGCTATTATTTTAGAATGTACAATCTCCTATTTATTATTTTAGAACCTACCTTTTTTCCTTAACAATAATATTTCAGTGTTTTTCTATTGTTTGTTTGAAGGAGCAAACAATATTCCATTGTATGGTTGTACCTCTATTTATTTAATCAATTCTCTACTAGCAATTTATATTATTGCCTTTTCCTGCTTTTATAAAATCATTGCCATATCTTTTATATCTCTATTTGTAAGCATAGTCAATTATTTTCTTTCTTTTTCTTCTTCTTCTTCCCCCGCCTCTTCCTCCTCCTCCACTTCCTCCTTCCTCCATGTTCTTTTTTTTTAAACAAGGTCTCACTTTACAGCTGAGGCTAACCTTGAACTCCCTATGTAGACCAGGCTAGCCTTAAACTCTGCACTATCTTCTTTCCTCAGCTTCCCAAGTGCTTGGATTACAGGTATGTGCTACAATGGTAAATTCCTAGAAGCAAGTCACAGTATATAGATCTTGTTTTACATACAAGTAAGGACACAGATTGAGGAGTCAGATCACTTAGAATTGGATCTCAGCTTGGCTGCCTGCCAGCTGGATGGCTTTGGAGGATTTCTCTGGGCAGTGGTTTCCACCCTGGTGAATGTGGATAACAACAGTTCCTCCTTTATCGAGTTGCTATGAAATGCATGAGCCTTAATTCATGGTGAATATTTAAGTCGTGGCCTGATCTACAGAAAGCTAAAAAATCTTGGTTATTATTTTTATTATTATTGTTGTTACTCTTGCCAGCTTGTGCTCCTAAAAGAATGTCCCAATTTAAACTCCCACAAGCATTGTATGAGAGCTTTGTTTCCACATACCTTTGTCAACACAATGTATTATCATTCCTTTTATTATTTCATTGTTTGTCAAGCAGATATGCCAAATTGTTGCTTTAATTTTATTTCTTTCATTACTAGTGATAAACATTTTTTTTTTTTGCATTTTTACTGGTATTTCTTTATTCATTTGTGAATTTCCATTCATGACTTTTCTTATTGTTTCCAGTAGATTGTTCATGGTTTTCTTATGAACTTATTTTTTCATGTACTAAAGGTATTAATCTCTTGCTGGTCATGTGCCTTATAAATGTGTTTTTTCCCAGTTCTTTTTTTCTTGTGCTATGTGTATTTCTATTTGTGGACATAGAAATTATATTTTTCCTTGTTCTTACCTATGTTTGCACATGTAGAAGCCCACGTTGATATCAAGTTACTTATCTTTTCTCAACTTTTAATTTGTAAAAATATTTTAGTTTTTACATTTTTAATTCAAATGAAATTAATTTGGAATTTTAATGAATTTCTCTTTTGGCTTGTCTATCAATTCGTGTATAGTAAATTAGATATTCTTGATTTGTTTCTTGGGTGTCTCTCCATTAGTGTCTATGTGTTCCCATGTTTGTATTTAAACTTTATTGTAGCGTTATAAAATATTTTAACTTTTATTTGTGGATACAAGAACACTTTCACCAATTTACTTAGAAATAGTTTCTTGCTATTATCATCTGATTATTACTGTATATAAACTCAAATGATGTCATTTAATGTTGATTATACTTGTATTCATTTTATAAGTTCATTTGGGGAAGATCAGAATTTTTGCCATTTTTGTACTTTCTTATCTAGAAACATAGAAGTTCCTTCTCATTTAATGAAGACATTTAACAATAATTTTTAAATTTTAGAATAGTTTCAGAATTATAGGAAAGTTTCAAAGACAGAATAGAGTTCCTGTGTACTGCAAACTCAATTTTTCCTATTGCAAAACCCTATGAATAGCAGAGAAGCACTGACATAGTGCCCTGCATGGAACAGTGTTGGGTAGTGTTTTGTGGGTTGCTATGAGTTGGACCCACACCTAGCAACAACAATATCTGTATCATTGTAATATGTTTATCACAACCACTGAATCAATATCAACATATATTAGTATTAAGTAATGCCTATACTGGGCTGGGATTTAGCTCAATTGGTAGAGTGCCGCTCTGCAGTCTCTGAGGTCCTGAGTTCGATTCCCAGCACCACAAAAATGGGAGAAGGATGTGGCAATCCACTCCCAAGGCAATCCTGAAACAATCTGCCATTGAAAACCCTATGAGGGTCGCTATGAGTTGGACACGACTGACGGCACCTAACAACAACAACAACAATGCCTATACTATATTCTGGGAGAAGGGCCTAACAACCCGCTCCCAAAAAACAATCAGCTGTTGAAAACCCTATGAATAGCAGAGAAGCACCACAATAGTGTTTCATCTATTGTACATAGAGTCCTATGAGTTGGACACTAACTCCACGGCACCTAACAACAATAGCAACATACCATATTTTAAGCTTGCAGCTATAGCACTGTGGAGTCCAATCCCATTATATCTTGGAAGCTAAGCAGGGTTGGGCCTGGTTAGTACTTGGATGGGAGACTGCCTGGGAACACCAGGTGCTGTAGGCTTGGGAGAAGGACCCAGAAATCCACTCCCAAAAATCAATCCGCCATCAAAAACCCAATGAATAGCAGAGAAACACTGACAATAGTGTTTTGCCTGTTGTACGTAGGGTCGCTATGAGTTGGACATCAACTCGATGGCACCTAACAACAACAACATGCTGTATTCAAATTACGCTAGTTTTCTCTCCATGTCCTTTTTTGATCCCAGCAGCCCATTCAGGTTACCACATTAGGTATCATATCTTTTAGGTTCCCCTGAACTATGACATTTTCTCAGACTTTCATTGTTTGTGATGATCTGGAGGGTTTTGAGGAGCTCTTGTCAGGGATTTTAGAATGTTCCTCAATTAGGATTGGTCTCATGTTTTTCCCATAATTAGATCAGATATTGTTCCGATGCAGCTAGGGCAAAAAGAAAATCAGAATAAGTTACAGAGATCTTGATCTTCCTGGAGCGAGACATATTTTTTCTCCTGAGAAACATCTATTGGTATGACCTTATAAAACAGGCATTGGGTGACCCAGAGTACCAAGTCTCCATCAAGAGTGGCACAGAAATGGCTTCTTTGTTTTTTTTTTTTTTGTGGTACTGGGGGTTGAACCCAGGGCCTCACGCCTGCATGCTCTGCAAGTGCTGGACCACTGAGCTGCACCTCAGCCCATTTTTTTTTTTTTTTTTTTTTACTTTTTGAGACAGGGTCTCGCTAAATTACGCAGATTGCCTCTCGTCTCGAACTTGCGATCCTCCCCCCTCCGCCTCCTGAGCCGCTGGGATTACAGGCGTGCGCCACCACGCCCGGCCAGAAATGGCTTCTTATGGCCATCTTTCACTATGATCTGCATAAAATCTAAGGTCAACACAGGATGGTTCAGTCCAAGGAAGGTGACTTTTTGAATAGCTGGATTAATGTATTTGTGTATTTAGTCTTAGGGTGGTCTGATTTGGACTGCAGAAAGAACTAAGAGAAGAGGAGTGGTAGTGACTTCCTCAGATTATCTTTCACAGTGGTTAGGAGGAAAATCTTAGAGTCATACTGCTTGGGTTCAAATCTTCCTCTACTCTGATTTTGATATCTCTATACCTTAGAGCCCTAATCTCAAAATGAGGACGTGATGGCAATTACTGTAGAGAGCTATTCATCAGATTAAATGAGTTGGCATGCCATAAATGAATAATGATACTAGTCATAGTAGTCACTATTCTTTCAGATGAGCCTTCTGAGGGGCTCTAGACCCCTGAGGGTTAGAAGTTACTCTCTCAGATATATGCCTGAAGAATTGGTGACTGTAATTGCGCTTTGGAAACCAGATAGGTAGGTAGCTAGGTTGGTACTGTAGTATGAGAACTGAGTAGTCAAACCAGAACTGTAATCTAGATGCAAGGCTACCTGCCTCTGAATGGAGCCAGGCCTTTTTGCCACCCACAAGTAAGGTTGGGTTTTCACTAGGAAGCACATTTAGGATCAGTCTTTGGCTGAGGCCCAAGTTTTCTGCTTCACAACACAAATGGATTATTATGTCCTAAAAAAAAAAAAAACAAAAAAATGCTTGGTTGAATATCTTCTGCAAGATTCTCCTGTTCATGAGACAACTAACTTATTTCAGGACTATTTCATTTTGAATTAACTGCAAAATGGTCTTCCATTATTTTCTCCACTGCCACCCCTTTCTAAGACAACACTCAAGTCTACATCATGGAATTTTTGAGTAAATTGAATGTTGGAGAAAAATTCCCAAATATAACCATTTTCATAAATAACTGATTAGTGTTGGTCCACACTCTCTGGCAGTCATTAGATTCTAAAACCTAGTCCCTTGGAGCCTTACCTGAATCCTCACTAGAGATACATTATCCGTCTTTCAATTCTGGCAGAAAGACACAAATTAATTTCATGCTAAAATGTTGCCATACTTCCTAACATTTGGAAATGTCCTACTACCTAAAATATTGCAGATGTACTGAAATTTGATTATTATCAAACATCAAAGACTTAGTTTCTATAGTGCCTGAGCCCATGTTGATTTTGATCAGGAGAGACAATTATATTTGTATCTTTGGGATCGTGACTGAGCTTGGAATCATTGCATCAAAAATTATTTTTTTAATGCTGGGGATTGAACCCAGACACCTTCACATGCAAAGCATGTGTTCAATCACTGAGTACATCCCCAGCCCTTGCATTGATATTTTTGATGTTCAGAGCATTATGAGTTGGATAGAAGTTTGTAAGCATATTCTTCATCACTTTGATTTATAAATCAGGAAATGGAGAGCCCAAAGGTCATATATGCCATGAATTAGAGGCCATGTTGAAGCAAGGGCCCCAAGTGCAGTTTCTTTTAAGTGATAGCTTAACTATATATTAGGAAATTCATTTCATCCTCTAACTGGGCAGAGTTATTCACTCCCTCTCCTGGCCACATTTAGAGCTACACATTTCTCTGACATCTTATTTCTTTCAGAATGTATATATATATATATATATATATATATATATATATATATATATATGAAATTTACCTTTCTGTCTCTCCTAGTAGGCTTTGAGGCCCTTGAGGGCAGCAACCTTGTCTTATTATTTTCTGAATTTCTAATGCCTGGCCCAATATTGAGCACAGATTCCATGACACGCATATTGAATGGATGAACTAGATACAACATGCCAGTTGGGTGAGTTATATTTGCATTTTTTTTAGCTGCTAAACATTCCTTATGCTTGGGATTTGCCACTAGTTGGTAGTGTGGAGCTGGAGACCAGCCCTTTCTCCTTTGGGACCTTGTATTAGTTTCCCTGTTGTTTCATAAAGGTATGGGCTAGTTTCCCATTCCAGGGTCCCTGTGACTCCTGCTTTGAGCCACTGGATGTCAGAAATAGGAAGGACCTTAAAAAGCACCTAGCACAGCCCCATCCTTTCACAGACAGGGTGCTAAATAGGCTTCCTATCCCCAGCTCTTGCATCTACCTTGGAGCTGGTACCAGAGGAAAGTCAGATGGGACTGCTGATTTGACTTCGTAGGAAGCTGAAGCCAGTGATTCTTTTTCTTTGAACCCAGGTTACTGTGCATATGTTTGCAAGTGCTCTACCACTGGGCTGCACCTCAAGGCCCTCTTTTCATTTTATTTTTATCTTGAGACAGGGTCTTGCTAAGTTCTGCTGTCTGCCTCTGGTCTTGAACCTGTGATTCTCCTGCCTCTGCCTTCTGAGTTGCTGGAATTACTGGTGTGAGCTCACTAGTGACTCTTATACTGCTTAAGACTGTGGGTGGAATAGTTAATGAGACCCACTCACCTCTGTCTTTAGCAACATCTGGGGCTGTGGACACTGAGGGGGATTTGTTGCTTAGGGATTCTAGCAGAAGATAATTATCAGCCGGTCTTCCTTGCTGCCTCACATCCGGCTCCTCCTCATGACCTGCCAAAAACACCTTGTGAAGCTGCTGTCCTCTTTAAGTGCATGTGGAGCAGCTCATTCCATGAGTCAGTTCCACCAAGCCCTGTCAGGTCTCATGGGGTGTGGCCTTAGAAGTGTCACCTGGGGTCTGGAGAGTTGGTGGTAGGGGTGGGGATGTGATACATGGTGGCTTGGTGAGGGCTTCCCCAGGGCTGTGTGGACACACGCAGGTCCACATTCGAGGGATCTGGCACAACTTTAATTCTCAACCTCTGCTCCACTTCTGAACCCCAAATTCCTGCACCTGAAACTGGGTCAAGATAAATGTGGCTAATATTTTTGGTGGTAGATATGTTAAGTCAAAATTACATAAGGGCCAGAGTGTCAGATTCAATGTTTTAGCCCTATTTTTGCCTAGATTAGACCTCAGTTGATAATCAACATAAACTAGAGAAACAAACTTGCCATATTTTGGACAGAGTTCTTCAAATGGGGATAAGTTAATCAGTTTTTAAAAATTTTGTGTTTTATGAAATATCTTTTAAAAGCCAAGAGCTGGAAAGAGTAAGATTGAAGATGTGTGGAGACATACTCTCAAACTTTGTTGGGATGTTAAAGAATGTGTGTGTGTGTGTGTGTGTGTGTGTGTGTGTGTGTGAGTGTGTGTGTGTGTGTTCTTCTGTAGCCAGGTCTTTTCTTTCTTCTTTTTTTAAAAAAAACAATTTATTATATTTTATCTTTTCCTAGTTGTCTTATTTAATTATTAATTTTTAGGGTACAACTTAATGGGTCTCATTATGACATTTTCATACATGCATTTCATTGTACGGTCTACAATCCTACCACCCTGGTACCTAATCTTGTCAGATCTTGGAAGCTAAGTAGGGTTGGGCCTGGTTAGTCCTTGGCTGGGAGGTTGCCTGGGAATACAGGGTGCTATAGACTTGGGAGAAGGACCTGGCAGCCCACTTCTGAAGCAATCAGCCATCAACAACCCAATGAATAGCAGAGAAGCATTGACAATAGTGTTGGGCAAGGCACAGTGTCAGGTAGTGTTTTGTCTATTGTACATAAAGGTAACTATGAGTTGGAACCAACTCAATGGCACCTAACAACAACATTTCATTGTACATTGCTCATTTTTCCCTCCCTCATTATCCTCTCATGAAGATCGGGCCTTTTCCTTGCCCCTCAAATGAGTTTGACTTTAGGGTCCGGGCAGTGTCTCTCCACTCCCACAGAGGGTTGGGCTACTTTCCTCTTCATCCTGGGGTCTTTTTGAGATTAGCTATGCAACATCTTCAAATTGGAGGTGCCCTGGCTATAAAAGCTAAATCATCAGATGGGGGCTTCCTCCAACACCAGATGAAATCTATGGACCCGGTGGTAGACAAACATAGTAGAGGTACATTATGGAAGGGCAAATGGCCACATCCCTTCTGCCTCTGTGCTAGCACAATCTGTGCTTCTGGTCAGGCCAATGGCAGAAAGTCAGGGGGGCAGAGTCCCAGCACCTGAGTCCTTGCGCTGGCTCTGCATGTGCACGCAAATGCCTGTGTCCTATGATGTGTGAGGATGCCATGTGAGGCTCTAGAGGGAAATGTGTCTCCCCCTCCCCTAGGAGGACGTGGTGAGAGCAGAGAGGCAGGTTCAGGATGAGGACACTCATCATGTGGAACCTGCCCTGGCCCAAGGCATATTGGTCATTTGGATCTGATTCAGCCATTTGGACCTTATTCAGCCTCTGTTGTGTTAAAGGCTTAGGCACAGCTGCCTTTGTAACTGGGGCTCAACGTTCAGGTCAGTAGTCCAGATCCGCCCAGGGAAGCCCTATAAACAGAAGCCTATGCTTCAGTGTCAGCTTTTATCTTGATTTTGAGAAGCAGCTCCTCAGCCATGCTTCTTCCCACCAGCCTGTCCATACCTAGCCCCCTGCACCCAGGCATCTTTAGTTAAGGCCTCCTATGTCCCAAGGCCCAGGATTTCTTCTGAATAACAAACCGGCGAAGTTGAATCCAGAAACTACCTTAATTCTTCCTTCAGCTACTCAGCCCTCTCCATTCTAATCTGGCTTCTGAGCCATCACTCAAGATAGATTACTGGCCATTCTGTGTTTCTTGACCTGTTAATATTGTTTGACTCAATCTGATCTCCTTTCTTGCTTGGATATCTCTCTTCCCCTGTCTTTTTAGACTCCATCCTTAGTTTTTTCCTCCTCTACCAAGTGCTCCTCCTCCACTGTCCAGCTCTGAGATCCTTCAGTGTCCCTGGCTCTTTTCTTTGACTGAATGATCTCAGCCACTCTCATGTCTTCGCATATGTTGTATATGATATTCTGCCCCAAATATCTGTGTTACAGACTTACATATATCTCCTACACTTCAGCTTTCGGTAAATGCTTCACCATCCATCTAGTGGCCCATGCTAGAAACCTGGGAGTATTTCTGCCTTCTTTTCCCTTCTTTATCCCACACATTGACTCCACTTGCTAGTCCTGTTAATTATTCTTTTAGAGTACTTACGAGTGACATTCCATTCAGTCTCCACAACTATCATCCAGCATCTTGAGCCACAACTACCATAATACATCTTTCCTTTCCTGCTTTTGCTTGCTTGTTTTATCAGCTGTCTTTTATTCACTTTGCAGGTGGACTAGTTTTTTGAAGCTTCTGAATCTAGTAACAGATGCCTTATCTGTTTAAAACTTTTTAGGGCCTTCCTATTGCAATTGAATAATACTTAAATATCATATACATGTTGCTTGAAGTATGGTCCAATGCATGGTCTGGCAGGAGAAAAAGCTTATACACATGTGAGTACATATTTGCCTTGCCCATGTGTACTCACCCCAGGACAGCCTTATTGTTAGGGGTCTGGGACCCATCAGTGTCTGCTGTCATGCTTGGTTTTACACAGGTACTCAGTGAGAGCTCAAGTGAATGAATAAACAAGTGTTTGATGTCCTCTAGAATGTAAACTCCACAAAAGCAATGCTCTCAGTCTGTTCATGCACTATTGCATTTTCAGTACCTTAAGGAGGGGCATGGGAGAAGGATGTGGCCATCCACTACTGAAGCAATCCTTAAACAATCAGCCATTGAAAACCCTATGAAGGTTGCTATGAGGGTTGCTATGAGTCGAACATGACTCAACCACACCTAAGAACAACAACGAGGGGCTGCATATAGTAGCTTCTCAACGAAGACTTGTCAAATGAAAGAATAAATAAATGAATGAGAGTACAATGAATATTTTGTGGATGGGCTATGCCACTGTGGCTATTTAGAAATCAAAGGTAATATACTCAATAAAGTTTCTGCTAGCCAATTCGTGTCCAATAAAAGATTCCCTCAGGATTCCATCCTATCTCTAGCATTCTTACATCATGATAATCATGAAACTCATCTTCTGTTACTCTGATCCTGATCACAGTCATCCCTATCACTCCTGAGCCACAACTTCAAACACTAAGCTCCCCTCCAATCTGGTACTTACAGAGTGAGTTGCCAGACACTCACATGCTCTTCTACTGAGATAGAATCTCAAGTATGTAACCCAAATCATGCATTAATTTAGCATAAGGATTTATCTGCAGGTACATTATCCTCTGGAAAGGTAATTTGAGAAAATGTCTGCCACTTCCTACTTTAATTTTTGGAGATAAATGCAATCATTCTCAAAATATGAGATTAAATCTGGTTGAGAGGATATCATTAGAGATATTTCTCCTTGGGTTAATAAAAGCTTGTGTTTTTAGATCAAGAATATGGGATTTGAAATCACACAAGCTGGATTCAAATCCTGACATTGGTACTTACTGGCTGGATAATCTCAGTCAAATTGTGAAAACTTTCAGGTCCTTAGTTCATTTATCACTTGTGAACAACTCATTATAACCCACTGGGATCTGGTGAAATGTGGGGACTATGGTGAATGCTGTGCTTTAGATGTACAGAGGGGATGGGAAATGGTCCTTGTACTTGAGAACTCTAACTAGACTGGCTGGCCTTCCCATCCTGAATCCTCTGTTCCACATTGTCTCACCTGTCAACTCTTCTCAATCCTCAGTGGCTGTCAGAATTGTATACTCTCTCCTTCTTGTATTTCCTCTTCAGTCATTGACTATTTCTTCTCAATCTGTCAAGGTCTCTTTTCCTACTCAGTCTAAGCATTGGAGCTTCTTAGGGCATAGTTTTCAATTCTTTTCTTTTTTTGATCATATCTTATGATACTGGATGATCTATCCATCCCCAAAGATAACATGTTACTCATACGATGATGGCTCCCAAATGTAGATCTCCATTCCAGACCTTTTCGCTGAGCTCCTGACTTGCATACATACTTTCTATATCCACTTGGATGTTCTATAAGCATCTCAAAATTAATATACTTGAAACTGAGCTCCAGTCTTCTTCTTATCTGACTGTTGTCAAATCTATTTCTAGTCCAGTTTTCCCTAGCTCAGCAAATGGTGGCTGCTCCTATGCAAAGATTGCTCTAGAAACTTGGACACTGTTGTTTTCTGTGGTTTCCTGCCTCTCTTCTTGCTTGCTTCCTTTAATCTACTCTCCACACTTTAACTAGAGTAATATTTAAAATATACATACTTATAGTTAACATTATACTGAATGGGGAAAATCTTAAAGCATTTCCTCTAAAATTAAAATCAAGAGAATGTTGTCCACTGTCCACACTCTTATTAAATATAATATTATAATAGTTAAAGCAATAATGCAAGAGGAAGAAATAAGAGGGATACAATTAGGAA
The DNA here is from genome assembly GCA_007922755.1 of Pedetes capensis. Taxonomy (NCBI): domain Eukaryota; kingdom Metazoa; phylum Chordata; class Mammalia; order Rodentia; family Pedetidae; genus Pedetes; species Pedetes capensis. The sequence continues at coordinate 6,364 of VMDO01026209.1, read as the reverse complement.
AGGGATAAGTCTAATTATTTCTATTTGCAGATGATATGATCCTGTACTTTCAAGACCCTAAAGACTCCATTAGAACACTCTTAAGTCTGAAAAATATTTTCAGCAAAGTAACAGGATACAGAATCAATATACAAGAATCAGCATCTTTTCTATACACCACCAACAAATTCACTGAGAAATAAACCAGGAATTCAATCTCACTCACAATATCCTAAACAACCAACCAAAGAAACACAATAAGAACAAAAACAAACTCCCAGGAATAAACCTAGCCAAAGATGTGAAAGATTTTTATAATGACAATCATAAAATATTGAATAAAGACATTGCAGAAGAAAATTAGAACATGTGTGTCAGCCAGACTTTGTTATCACCAAATCACATAAACAACTTGAGGGTGGAGGAAAGATTTGTCTTGGCTATAAGTTCAGAGGTTTCAATCCATAGTCCTTGGCTCTGATGATTCTGGGCTGGTAGTGAGGCAGAACATCATCATGACAGGAACTTCTGGCAGAGGATACTTACCTCAAGGTGGACAGGAAATAGGTAGGGGGTGGATAAGACAGTCCCCAAAGATATACCCCTACTGACCCACTTCCTTGAGCTATGTCCCATATCTTAAAGTTCTGAGAACCTCCCAAAAGAGTCCCACCAGCCAGAGACCAAGGCTTTAATGATGAGCCTGTGAGGAATATTTCATATTCAAACCATAACAAGATAGAAAAACACCTTATGTTCATGGATTGGTATAATTAATATTATGAAAATGGCCATATTATCAAAATCCATCTACACATTTAACACAATACCCCCCAAAATCCAATGACATTCTTTGCAGAAAAAGAAAAAATAATCCTAAAATTTATGTTGATGCACAAAAAGACTTCAAATAGCCAAAGTAATATTAGCAAAAACAAAACAAAACAAAACACAAATGAACAAACAGACAACCCCCCCCCAAAAAAAATCCAGCTCTGGAGGCATCATAATACCCAACTTCAGAAATAAATCCATGCAGCTACAACCACCTTATTTTGACAGAGGTGCCGAAAACATATGTTGGAGAAAAGATAGCCTCCTCAACACATGGTGCTAGGAAAACTGGGTATCTACATGTAGAAGGCTGAAACTAGATCCTTTTCCTCACCCTGTATAAAAATAAACTCAAAATGGATCAGAAACCTTAATCTAAGACTTGAAACTTTGAGACTACTGGAGGAAAACATAGGTGAAACACTTCAAGATAGAGGAATAGCCAATGACTTTCTGAGTAAGACTCCAATACCTCAAGAAAATAGTAGCAAGAATTGACAAGTGGGATTGCATCAAATCAAAAAGCTCCTGCACAGCAGCAGAGACAATTAACAGAGTGAAGGAACAATCTACAGAATGGTAGAAAATCTTTGCCAGCCATTCATCCAAAAGGGGATTAGTATCCAGAATATATAAAGAACTCAAAAAAGTTAAAAACTGAAAGGACAAATAATGTTGTTTTGTTGTTGTTAAATGCTGTGGAGTCAGGTCCAACTCATAGGAACCATCACAGGGTTTTCAATGGCTGATTGCTTTGGGATTGCTTCAAGAGTGGATTGTCATGCCCTTCTCCCATTTTTGTGGTAGTGGGTATTAAACCTGACCTCAGAGAGTGCAGCATGGTACTCTACCAACTAAGCTAAACCCCAGCCCCAGAACAAATAATACAATCAATAAATTAGGCAAATTAATTGAATAGAGAGTTTTCAAAAGAAATACAAATGGCCAATAAATACTATCAGGGAATGCAAATCAAAACAATATTGAGATTCCATCTTCATTCAGTCAGAATTGCTATTATCAAGAAACTATAACAAATGCTAGCATGGATGCAGGGGAAAAAGCAAGCTATACACTGTTGTTGGGAATGTAAATTAGTGCAGTTGCTTTGGAAATCGGTATGGAAATTTCTCAAAAAACTAAAACTAAAACTACCATATGAACGTGCTGTACCACTCCTGGTTATATACTAGAAGGTTTCAAAGTCAGAATACAATAGAGATACTTGCATATCCATGTTTATTGCATCACTATTCACAATAGCTAAGTTATGGAATCAGCCTAAGTGCCCATCAGTGGATGAATGGATAAAGAAAATGAATATATACCCAATGGAAAATTATTCTGACATAAAGAAGAATGAAATCATGTTGCTTTCAGGAAAATGGATGGAACTGGAGATCATGATGGTAAGTGAAATAAACCAGACTCAGAGAGTCAAGTATTGCATGTTTTCCCTCATATGTGGGATCTTAAAAAAATGTCATGAAAGTAGAAGGGGAACTACTGGAGAAGAGGAAGGGGACAGAAAGAGTGGGTAGAGGCGATAAGGATGGGTAATAGGAGCTGTAACTATGATCAAAGCACATAATATGCATTTATAAAAATGGTAGAATGAAATGCATTACTCTGTACAATGAATTTATGCTTATGAAATATACAAATCAAATTATTATATTCTTTTACTTAAACATCTTTAATGCTTCATAATAATCTTAGGACAAAAATAAAAATCTTTAATGTGGCCTCAGAGCCTGGTGGGATAAGAGTTTTGCCTATACAATTCCTGTTACCATCTTGGGTTATATTCTTTCTATGATTGTATCCTATTCAAAAAGCAGACTTTTCTCATATCCGAAGCTTCAAACACATTGTTTTCTCTGTTTATGTATACATTTTTCATCTTCTCTTCACCTGAGCTATTCCTTGACTCATTATTTTATACACCCTGGAACTTTGTTTCATGGACAGTAATACAATTTAGAATTATGTATTTACTTTTGTGCATATTTGTTATACTAATTGCCTCTTGCATTGGATTGTGCAGAGAGCAGAGTTACCAGTGGCTCTGAGTGCAGGACTGTGTTTTCTTGACTTACTGCTGAATATCTAATATCCTGGTGGAGCTTGGGATGCAATGTTGTTGTTGTTGTTAGGTACCATCGAATCAGTGCCCGACTCTTAGAGACTCTACATACAACAGGTGAAACACTATTGTCAGTGCTTCTCTGGTATTCATAGGGTTTTCAATGGCTGATTATTTTTTGAGAGTGGGTTGCCAGGTCTTTCTCCTAAGCCTACAGTATCTGGTGTTCCCAGGTGGTCTCCCATCCAAGTACTAACCAGGCCCGACCCTGCTTAGCAGCTGAGATCTGATGGGATCGGATGCCACAGGGCTACGACTGCAGGCTGGTATGTAACACGTGCTCAAAAATACTTGTTGAGTAATAGATTAGTGCAGGAAGTTTCTTATGTTAGACTGTGTTCTAAAAAAGGAGGAGATTTTAAACACTTTTAAGTATAATATAGATTCTATCTGGATTTGAAACTCTGTTTTCTCAGTTGTTACCTGTGAGATCATAAGTTACTTAATTTATCTGACCCTTCATTTCTTGTCTGTAAAATAGTTAAGATAATATGACCTACTTCTTTTGATTGTAATGAGAATTATAATAGTAATTAATATAAAGAAGTGCTTAAAAATCCTCCACATGGTATTTGCCATTATTATTACTACTACTACTACTACTACTACTACTACTACTACTACTGTTATTATTATTATTACTTTTACTTTCTACCTGGTGCAGGAATCACTCTATGGTATCTCTGGCAGGAAGTCTTGCAATTCTAGTAAGAGGGAACATTTTTCCTAAAATCTTGATCTAATAAAATTCCAAGTTATTTTCCGTAGAACTGGCTTCATTAACATGTAATTCAATGTTAATTATAACTCTCTGCTAATAGTAATAATCTAATTATTAATACTTCAGTTTACCAGTTACTGAATACTTTCACAAATATCTCATTTGCTTCTGAGGACAGCCATCTAGGAGAGGTATGAGTGTGGGACCATCAGTTTAATTTTATAGATGCAGAAACTGAGGCTAAGTTTGTGCAGCCATTAAGTAACTCAGTTCTCCATTATAAAAAATCCATAGAGGGACTACTTATTTATAGAGGATGCTTAAAATTATTGGTTGGGGCCAGGAAAAAAATTGTTTTGTCTATATTTATTTTTATCTTATATTTTATCCTTTAAAATTCTCTACATTTTGTGTTTGTTTTCTAACTTATATGATGGTAGAATGATAGTGCCTATCTATTCTTTCTAAATAATGTATATATATCATATGCAACACCAAGAAAATAAAAATCCTTGCAACTTGGTCAGTAAGAAACTTTATGGTAAATGGAGAAAAGATTGAGATTGTCCAAGATTTTGGTTTACTTGGTTCTACAATCAACTCCCACGGAAGCAGCAGTCAAGAAATAAAAAGACACTTTGCATGGGGAAAAACTGTTGCAAAAGGCCTCTTTGAAGTGTTGAAAAGTGAAGATGTCATGTTGAAGACCAAGGTGTGCCTGACTAATGCCATGATATTTTCAATTGCATCATATCCTTGTGAAAGCTGAACAATGAATCAAGGACAAAGAAGAATTGGTGCTTTTGAATTATGGTGCTGGGGATGAATATTGAATATAGCATGGATTTCCGAAAGAACCAACAGATCCATCCTAGAAGTGTAACCACAGTGCTCCTTGGAAATAAGAATGGATAAATTGACTCTTAGATATTTTGGACATGTTGTCAGGAGGGAGCAATCCCTTGAGAAGGACATCAAGTTTGGGAGAGTGGCCGATCAACAAAAGAAAGGAAGACCCTCAAGTAGATGGATTGATATAGTGCCTGCCACAATGAGTTTAAACATAAAAAAGATCACGTGCATGGCACAGTGTCAGGGAGTGTTTCATTCTGTCGTGTATAGGGTTGCCATGAGTTGGATCTGACTCAACAGCACCTAACAACAACAACTACTCAAATAAAAATTTCCACTCTATATCAAAGTTTGTATTCAAAGCCAGGCATAGTGGCATTTCCCTATATTTCCAGCAATCTAAAGGTGAAGGCAGGAGGATCATGAGTTGGAGACAAGCCTGGGCTACATAGTGAGGCCCTGTATTAAAAGAAAAAAAATCCACATTCAGAAAAGAAGACTCATCTAAACCACTGTTGAATGAATTTTCAAGCTGACACAATGAGGTAAGCGGCTCTCAGATGGAGAAACAATGTTTAAGTGACATAGACGTCTATCTCTTGTTCCTTCCCAGTTACTACCACCTCGTGCCCAACACTGGCATGACCTCTTGCTTTCCACAATACAGATTTTTTTTTTGCCAATTTTTCTACCTCTTATAAATAGTATAAATGCAGTCATTCAGTATGTTTTTTTTTTTTTTTTTGGTGAACTGTATAAATAGCTTTGGCCCCCATAAATGACAGTTTCTTATGGTTCATCTTAACATTTTTTCATGCATCTGTTTTTTTCCTGCCCATTTAATTTATGTTTGTGAGTTTGTGAGCTTGCTGTGTGAAGCTGTAGATATTCATACACACTGGTACATGGAATTCCATTGTGTGAATATACCACAACTCATTTTTTCATTGATGGGCATTTGGGTTGTTTCTGATCTTTGGCTATTCGGAATAATACTAGAACAAACATTCTACTAATGGCCATACTTGGGACTGATTCCTAGCAGAGGAATTCCTCAGTTACCGACTATGCATATTTTCAGCTTCAGTAATTACTGCTAAAGACTTTTGTAAAATATTTGCACCGGTTTGTGTTCTCACAACCTTACCAATGCTGTGCATTCTGCCTTTTTACTTTAGCCCTTCCAGCTGGTCTGTCGTGTTCCACTGAGGTTTTAATGTGCATTTCCCTGATGAACAATGTGGTTGAACAGCTTTTCTTATGTTTATTGGTCATGATGTAATATTTTTATTACCTGAGTGTGCAATATAAAAATTTGAGACTTGAGAGGGGCAGGATGTTTTCTCTAATCACTTAGACTACTTTTTTCCTCAGACCACTGTTAGAGAGGAGCTTCTGTATTCTGTTATATGACATGGTTAAGGAAGTGGAAGCAAAATGAGAGCAAGTGAGGATTTGAACTTACTGTCTTTGCCAAGGTCAGCCCTGGATTTGAGAAGCTTGGGCTGTGCCCAACACTAGTTCTCTCTTGCTCTGTTGTGAGTTTTCTGGACCTGGCATACCTTCAGTAGCTAGCCAACAAAAGTGGTTTTATTGTGTTCAGAGAGAACCAAAGAATTGTGGTAACCTGTAAGCAATTTAAGTGCAACACTATGTGAGATTTAAAAGATTAAAAAATTACAAAGCCAGCCAAAACCTCCTGGAGTCTTCTTGGCTAGACATTTGGTTTCTACTTGCATACTTTGCACTGATGGTGAACTCACTATTGCATATGCAGACCATTTCATTTGTTGGGCTGTTTTTTTTTTTTTTTTGACTTTTTTTTTTTTTTT
>VMDO01026208.1:0-27069 GCA_007922755.1 Pedetes capensis | reverse complement strand
TCCATTTTGCTGTGAATGACCTTATTTCATTTTTCTTGATTGCTGAGTAGTATTCCATTGTGTATATATACCATAGTTTTTTTATCCATTCTTCTGTTGAAGGGCACTTTGGTTGATTCCATATCCTTGCTATTGTGAAAAATGCTGCATTGAACATGGAGATGCAGGTGTCTCTGTGGTATGATGACCCATCTCCCTTTGGGAAAATTCCCAATAGTGTTATAGCTGGGTCATATGGTAGATCTATTTTTAGTTTTTTGAGGAACGTCCATATTGCTTTCCACAGTGGTTGTACCAATTTACAGCTTCACCAACAATGTAAGAGTGTTCCCTTTTGCCCGCAACCTCACCAGCATTTGTTGTTGTTTGTTTTATTGATCTTGGCCATACTTACTAGTGTAAGGTGAAATCTCAGAGTTGTTTTGATTTGCATTTCCCTAATGGCTAGGGATGTTGAGCACTTTTTCATGTGTTTCATGGCTTTACAGACCTCTTCATTTGAGAACTGTCTACTCAGTTCCTTTGCCCATTTGTGTACTGGGTTGTTTGTTTTTTGGGGAGTTTTTTTCTTGAGTTCTTTATAAATTCTAGTAATTAGACCTTTGTCTGATGTATAAAATGTGAAGATTTTTTTTCCCATTCCGTAGGGTTTCCTTGACTCTGTTAATTGTTTCTTTTGCTGTGCAGAAGCTTTTTAATTTCATGTGATCCCATTTATCTGTTTTTATTGCAATTTCTTGAGAAATTGGAGTCCTATTAAGGAAATACTTTCCTAAGCCTATATGATAGAGTGTGTTGCCTATTTTGCCTTCTACAAGTTTTAACATTTCTGGTTTTATGTTGAGATCTTTTATCCATTTTGAGTTAACTCTTGTGCATATTGAGAGATGGGGGTCAGCTGTCATTTTTCTGCACCATTTGTTGAAGAGGCTGCCCTGTTTCCAGTTTACTTGCTCTGCTCCTTTGTCAAAAATCAGGTGGCTATAGGTGTGTTGAGGTATATCTAGGTCTCCTATTCTGTTCCAGATGTCTTCGGGACTATTTTTGTGCCAGTACCAAGCTATTTTTGCAACCACTGCCCTGTAGTGTACTTTGAAGTCAGGGATTGTGATTCCACCTGCATTTGTTTTGCAGCTTAAGAGTGTTTTGGCTATACGTGGTCTTTTTTGGTTCCATATGAATTTTTGGATCATTTTTTCTATTTCTGTAAAGTCAGTCAGTGGAATTTTAATGGGTATTGCATTAAATCTATAGATTGCTTTTGGTGGGATAGCCATTTTTACAATATCAATTCTCCCTATCCAGGAGCAGGGGAGGTCTTTCCATTTTTCAGTGTCCTCTGCTATTTCTTTCTTTAATGTTTTGAAATTTTCCTTGTAGAGATTTGAAGGGTCTTTGGTTAGATTGATTCCAAGGTATTTAATTTTCTGGTGGGCTATCATGAATGGTATTTTTCCTGAAATTTCCTTCTCTTCCTGTTTGGAATTGGTGAAAGAAAAGCTATTGATTCTTGTGTGTTAATTTTGTAGCCTGCAACTTTGCTGAATGAGATAATTAGGTCCAGAAGTTTTCTGGTTGAGGTTTCGGGGTCTTTCAAGTATAAAATCATATCATCTGCAAATAAGGATAATTTGACCTCTTCCCTGCCAATCTGTATCCCTTTGATTTCTTTCTCTTGTCTGATTTCCCTGGCCAGGACTTCAATTACTATGTTCAATAGAATAGGAGATAGAGGACATCCTTGTCTTGTTCCAGATCTAAGAGGAAATGGTTTTAGTTTTCCTCCATTTAATATAATGTTGGCTGTAGGTTTGTCACAAATTACTTTTATGAAATGAAGGTATTTGCCTGTTATACCTATCTTCTCCAGTGTTTTTATCATGAAAAGGTGTTGAACTTTGTCAAAGGCCTTTTCAGCATCAATTGAGATGATCATGTAGTTTTTGTCAGTTTCTTGATATGTTGGATTATATTAATTGATTTTCATATGTTAAACCAGCCTTGCATCTGTGGTATAAATCCCCCTTCATCATGGTGAATAATCTTTTTCATATGCTGCTGTATTCTGTTTGCCAGAATTTTATTGAATATTTTTGCATCTAGATTCATAAGGGAGATCATCTCTATCTTAGATGAATCTTTTCCTGGTTTAGGTATCAGGGTGATGGTAGCTTCATAGAATGTATTTGGGAGTTTTCCCTCCTTTTCTATTCTTTGGAATAATTTCAGGAAGACAGGTATTATATCTTCTTCAAAAGTTTGGTATAATTCTGCTGTGAATTCATCAGGACCTGGGCTCTTCTTTGTTGGGAGACTTTTAATTACCTTTTCTACTTCTGTATAAGTATTGGGTTTGTTTAAGTCAGTTATGTTATCTGGGGTTAGTTTTGGTAGGCCATATGTGTTAATAAATTTGTCCATTTCTTCTGCATTTTCATATTTTTGGAATACAGTCTCTCATAGTAATCCCTGATAATTTTCTCTATTTCATTGGAGTTGGTGGTTATGGATCCGTTGTCTTTCAGAATCAATGCTATGTTAGATTTTCCTTTTTCTTTTTAATGAGGTTAGCCAGAGGGGTGTCTATTTTATTAAACTTTTCAAAGAACCAGCTCTTAGTCTTATTAATTTTTTGAACTATCTCTTTAGATTCTAATTGAGATATTTCTCCCTTTATTTTTGTAATTTCCCTCTGTGTGTTCCATTTAGGGTTTTTTGTTGTTGTTGTTGGATTCCTAACAACAATTCCATTAATGGATAGTGATTTGCATTTGCCTAAGTTCTCTTTAATGAGGAAAGAGGGTAAATAAAAACAAAAAAATAAAAAAGCAAAGAAAGGTGGAATTAAGAAGCTGATTTTGTTGGATTTCTAGTGTCTTAAGCTGTGTCGATAGGTCATTTATTTGGCTCATCTTTATTTTATTGATTAAGGCACTTAATGCTATAAACTTCCCTCTTAAAACTGTTTTTGCTGTATCCCATATGTTTTGGAATGATGTGTTTTCATCATCATTTGATTGTAGGAATTTTTAAAATTCCAATTTGATTTCATCAACAATCCATGGGTCATTCAGTATTGTATTATTCAGTGTCCATGAGTTTGTAAGGTTTCTGGAATTATTCATGTTCTTGAGCTCCAATTTTATCCCATTAAGATCTGATAAGGAACAGGGGATAATTTATACTTTATTGTATTTGTTGAGGGAGTTCTTATGGACTAGCATATGATCTACTTTAGAAAACGTACCATGTCGAGCTGAGAAGAATGTGTATTCCTCATCATGTGAATGAAATATTCTGTATGTATCTGTGAGATCCAGCTGGTTTAGGGTGGAGGTTAGATTTGACGTTTCTCTGTTGATTTTTTATTTTGATGACCTGTCTCTTGACACAAGTGAGGTATTGAAGTCCCCCATTATTATTGATTCTGGTCCAATAAAGTTCTTTATATTCCATAAAGTTTGTCTCATAAAGCTAGGAGCTCCTATGTTTGGGGCATAGATATTAAGGGGCATTATTGATTCTTGATCGATTGTTCCTTGTATTAAAATGTAATGACCATCCTTGTCTCTTCTAATTAGTTTCGGAATGAAATTTAATCTATCTGAAATTAAAATTGCCAACACCTGCTTTCTTTTGTTCCCCCCCTGCTAGGTATACATTTTGCCAGCCCTTAACTCTCAGTTTATTCCAGTCTTTGTGAGTTAGATGAGTTTCTTGAATACCACATATTGATGGTTTGTGTTTTTTCATCCAATTAGCCAGCCTCTGTCTCTTAATTGGCGAGTTAAGACCATTTATATTAATAGAGATTATTGAGGAGTATTTATTGTTATATATCCAGTCATTATCTGTTACTGATTTATGATTCATGTTTGCTTTGGACCTTTCTTGGGTTGCACTCATCTCAGCTAACCAGTTCTTTGATTTCCCTTGTAGGGTTGTCTTAACTCTCCTGGATGTGGTAATTGATTTATAATCCTCTCCAATGCTGGTTTGGTGGTTGCATATCGTTTAAAAGCTTCAATGTCATTAAATGTCTTATATTCCTCATCTATTATCAAAGATAATTTTGCTGGATATATTAGTCTAGGTTGGAGATTGTTTTTTCTTAATATTTGAATCACCTGTGCCCATTCCTTTTTCCAATGATTTCTTTACATAATTTCTTTCATGGAACATAACTTTGGTTTTCGATCTAAAATCACAGCAGCAAACAAAAATATGTAATTTTTCCTTAAGTTTCTTCTAGGAGGCTTATAGAATTGTATTTTATATTTAGTTCTATGATATATTTTGGATTCTTTTATGAAAGGTATGATCTCTTTCATCTTTCTCTGAATTTTTTTAACCTATAATAACTAATTTTTACAACTATCTTTTGGGAAAAAAACTAATTTTTCATTGACTTATCCTTGTCTTGTTTTTGTTTTTGTTTTTGCCAAGGGTGAACTTACCATATTTTAACTCTATTTTTGAGCTTGCTATTTGTTCCATTAAGCTATGTGTCTATTCTTTCATGGGTGCTATGATATCATGATTACAGTTGTTGTTAGGTGTCATCCAGTCTGATCTGACTCATAGTGAACCAATGTACAACAGAAAGAAACAGTCCCAGACACAGTGCCATGCACATGATCTTTTTTGTGCTTACATCCATTGCTGAAGCCACTGTGTCAGTCCATCTAGTTGAGGATCTTCCTATTTTTCTGTTGACCCACTACTCTCACAAGCATGATGTCCTTCACCAGGGATTGGTGTCTCCTGACAACATGTCCAAATAGTTAGCATGTAGTTTAGCCATCATTGTTTCCAAGGAGCACTCTGGTTGCAGTTCTTCTATGACAGTTCCATTGGTTCTTTTGGCAGTCCATGGTATATTCAATATTTTACTTCAGTACTAGAATTCAAAAATATTAATCCTTCAGCTTTCACAAGCATATGATGTGACTGAAAATACCACATCAGTCAGGTGCACTTTCACCTTCAATGTGAAATCTTTACTTTTCAACACCTAAAGGGGTCTTTTGCAACAGTTTTTCCCAATGCAATGAGTCTTTTGATTTCTTGGCTGTGCTTCCCTGGGTGATGATTGTAGAACCACATAAAACAAAACTTGGACAACTTCTGTCTTTCCCCCCACTTATCATGAAGGTGCTTACTGACTGCTGTACGGATTTTCATTTTCTTGATGTTGAGGTGTAATCCATACTGAAGGCTGTGTTCTTTGATCTGCATCAGTAAATATTTCAACTCTTTTCACTTTCTGTAAATAAAGTTGTGTCATCTGCATTACACAGGTTGTTAATGAGTCTTCCTCTGAACCTGATGCTGTGTTCCTCATAAAGTCCAGGTTCTCAGATTATTTACTCAGCATAGAGACTGAAGAGATACAGAGAAAGGACACAGCCCTGTTGTACACCTTTTCTGACTTTAAACCAAGTAGTGTTTCCTTTTCCTGTTCAAACAATTGCCTCCTGGTCCATGTACAGATTCCTCCTGAGTACAATTAAGTGTTCTGGCATTCTCCTTCTTCACAATGCTACCCACAATTTGTGTAGATAGATAGATAGACAGATAGATAGATACATAGATAGATAGATAGATAGATAGGTAGATAGATATGGACACACGCATATATATACACATATATAAACACATATATGTATGTATGTATGTATGTATGTATGTATGTATGTATGTATGTATATAATACACCTAAAAGTCAATCAGTATCAGTCATGTTGCTCCTTTTCAGTATTTTGTTACGTATTCCTGGGCTTTTGCTTTTCCATGAAAACCTCTGAATCAATGTGTCAATCACTACAAAATAGCTGGTTGGCATTTTCATGGGAATTGTCTTAAATCTATAAACTAATTTGTGAATAAATGAAATCCTACAAACAGTGAATCCTCCTGTATATATGCATGTAATAAATTACTGACTGTATTTAGAATTTTTAAAATTATTTCATCAGAATTTATTTAAAAATCTACATATGGATCTTGCAGATATTGTGTTAAATATATACCTATGTAGATTTTTAGTACTACTACAATTTATAATACATGATAAGACTAATTAAAAGATTCTAGAGTATCTATATTAATTTCAGACAGTATAGACTTCAGAATAAAGAAAATAATCAGTGATGCAGAGTGGAATTGCAAATGATAAAAGTGATATCTCCAAAAGAAAATAATTATTGCTTTTATTTTTATTTATTTATTTTTCTTTTTGCCCTTCTGGAGGTTGGACCCAGGTCCTCACACTTGTATGCTTTGCAAGTGCTGGACCACTAAGCTGCATGCCCAACCCATTTTTCTTTTTACTTTTTTTGAGACAGGGTCTTGCTAAATTACGCAGACTACCTCTGGACTCGAATTTGTGATTCTCCTGCCCCCACCTCCCCAGCCGCTGGGATTATAGGTTTGCACCACCATGCCCAGCTAGAACATAATTATTTACCTTCTAATATATTAGAGGTTTACTTTCCAATTCTGAACTGTCACAGATTGTATTCTGGAACAATTAAATGGTGCACAAAGCATTAGTAAAATATTGTTATATAAAAATTTAACTGAATTTAAATTACTATCTGTTGCTACATAATATTGTATAGATCTAAACTTGTATCTTTGGTGCAGTAAATAAGAGACCTTGGATAGAATCCTTGTGAGTTAAATCATTACCCATTGAATAAGTAAAAACTGCATTAAAATCAATTGAATTTAAATGCTATACATATAACTTAAGAATGTTAATTTTGAAATTGTGTTGTATATTCCTAATTCAGTAGTTGCTAAACAAGCTTTCAAGAGTTTAAACAAGTTTTATTTGAAGTTTTCTTTATAATAGATCTTGAAAATAAAGATACAGTATTCAGAATGTTATGACCAATAAGAGAAATAAACTGATCTGAAAATGGTTTGCTATTTCCAGAAATCTGATAATACATATTTACCACTAGGTATCTGCAAATACAATTATATGTAGAAATATTCAAGAAAAGACACAAGTATAAAAAGTTAAGTATTCAGGATCTTATAAGTGAAGAATATACTTTGACTACAGAAGAACCTGGCAATCCACTCCCAAAACAATCCTGAACCAATCAGCCATTGAAAACTCTTTGAGGGTCACTATGATTTGCACCAGACTGGACAGGACCTAATAACAACAACAACATATTTTGATTATTTATTTAAAAACAAACATGATTCTTGAAAACCAGTGGCAAATCTTATATTGTAATATGAAATATGCCAAATTAGAATCTTGAATTAAATTTCTAGCTTCATCTAGATACATTGGTTATCTTTTATACATCCTGACTCTGGATTAAAATAATAAGTTTACAAATAAGTACACATTTCAAAGTATAGACTTAAAGAAATCAAAGAAAATGAAAATGATATTAATGTAATGAATGTGGAAATTACTGTTTAGTTCTCAGTTACAGAATTAAAGTTCATAAATGATAATATATAATTGTAGGATTCCTTCATATATGTAGATAATTTTTTGTACTGTTACTGTTTCTTGGTCAGTCATGTTAATCCACTCTTGTAATTCCAGCATTTGGGAGACTGAGGCAGGAAGATCTTGAGTTCCAAATCCTGGGCAACACAGCAAAGCTCTGTTTATTTTTTGTTTATATATATAAACTATTCTCTAACAGTGTATATACATATGCACATACTTACAATTTATATATATATTTATATTCATAACAGCTTATATTTATAAAGTTTATATAAATACCAGTTTATATATGTAACAATATATATAACAGTTTATATGTGTGTGTGTGTGTGTGTGTGTGTGTATATATATATATATTGCTGTTGTTAGGTGCTGTTGATATACATACGTGTGAGTGTGTGTGTATCAGTAATATAAAATGTTTCTTTAATCCAAAGCAGGGTGGATCTGGGAGAATGAGCATACCTGTAATCCCAGCAACTTGGGAGACTGTGGCAGGAGGATAGCGAGTTCTATACTAGAGGAAACCTGTGTAATTTAGCAAGATCCTGATTTGAAATAAAAAATAATAAGTGGGGTGGAGGTACAGGCCAGTGGTAAAACACTTTCAAAGTGTTCATACATGAGACCCTGGGTTCAATCCTCAAATATCACAGAAAGATAAAATAAATAAATAAGTAAATAAATAAATACCAGATGATCATCAAAATGAATAAAATTGACAGTACATAATACATGACCTTAGTAAACAAAGGGAAATTATATTTCTAAGAACAGGGTTATATATTAGAGATTCAATTACAAGCTGCATTTCAAATTTCTTATTATTTTAAACAGACATATCTAAAATAGATAGTAATATTAAAGGAATGAGAAAAGACAGAAAGGAAGAACTTGATACTAATTTCAAAGGCAAATTGAGAAAAGGGGAGGAAAATGACAGGTGCAAAGTATTGGTAACATAACAGTAAGAAATATTGTTTCAGAATTAAATAAAAGGCCCTGGAAGTGCTGCATTCAGTGATGATTGTGGCCATTTGGTTGTAGGTAGGAGAGAGTGGGTAGTTTTCCAATTTCTTCTGCTATGAAGTTGTAATGGTGGGATATTTTGGGAAAACACAAGAGAATTCTCTTAGCTGTACTGTTCATACTGTTAATCTTTTAAGGAATCCAATTGTTATTTCTCTTCTAACATACTTAATTAGTGTTGAATAGAGTTAAACAATGATAAAGTATGAACAAAACAGATGGTTCAATATTGCCAGAGAATTTATGTTTTTGTCATGAATTTTTATGATACAGAAGAAAATACAGTTAAGCTGAAAATAGCCATGACAAATCAGCATACTCTTAACAATAGTTATACATATTGCAATGACTAAATCACTTTAACATTATTTCATATTTCTTCAATCATGCATTAATAAATATTTTATAAAAACATAAAGAACATACAAATCATTCATAAAAGATAGCATAATTAAGAATAGTTGCTTATTAATGGGTATAATCAATTTAATTGGTTAATGTTCCTTTGTATGGTTTCATGGTATATTTGAAAATCTACCTGTAACCTAGGGCAGTAATTAAATTAGGTTAGACATTATGATTGTAGTGTTCTTTGAATTCATTGACTGTATATGCCATGCTAATTTATAACATTTTGATAAACCAATTAACTGAAAGATACTTACTTACGTTACTAAAGCTCTTTCTACACAATATGTTAAAACTAACAATACCCAGAATGATGAAGGGAAGCCTTGTTTTCTCTTTTTTTCTCTGTCTTTCTTATTGCCTTTTCTTTCTTTCTTTCTTTCTTTCTTTCTTTCTTTCTTTCTTTCTTTCTTTCTTTCAGACAGGTTTGCTATATAGATAGGGTGAAGATAGGGTGACTTCCAACTTCCAGTTCCCCTGCTTCAGCCTCCTTAGTGCTGGGATTATGAACATACCCTACTATGCTAGGCTAAGTTTTTGTTCTTCAGATAATTATAACCTAGTAGAGGACATTGTTGTATAAATTGACCATGGAAAATTAATATGGGTAGTGTGAAGTCAGATGTAAAACTTAGGAAGAAGAAAGTTTGGGGCACTAAAGTAAGAATAATGGTGGCCAGGAAGACAGTCACATATGTATGACGACACATATATTTATATTTTCTAGAGAAATAGAAGTGTTTTCAAGGCAGAGATGTTTGGAAAAGTAATTCAGTCTATGAGAACTGCACAAGAAAAAAAGCATCTATGCATTATAATTTGTAGTGAATTCAGCCAGACATAAACAGGTAATACCAAAGAGAAAAATAAATTACTTGAAAGAAAAATTGAAAGAAGATATCACTGAAATCAGAGTGGATTTAATGTTTGTCAATAGTGATGTATACAAACTAAGACCATACTATGTTTGCTTCTGGTATGAAAATTTCTGCCAAATAAAAACATTATGTGTGTCTTCATCTATTTTATTCACCAGATCTGGTACCGTGAGATTTCTGGCTCTTACCCAAGTCAACATGACCATAAAAGATAAATATTTTGAATTGATTCAAAACATCAAGGCAGCTACAACAACACAATTAAAAACACTGATGAAAGAGGACTTCCAGATTGCTTGATAAAGTGGCAAGAATGATGGGATAAGTGGATTCAAACTGATGAGGAATATTTTGAAGGGATTAATGTCAATGTGTCTCTTATAGCAATCTTTTTTTAAATTTAAACATTCACTGCTTTTTTGGATTGCCCTTCTTATATGTTCACTAAGCATTGTTGACTGCAAAAAATTATCTATCTTACTTCTGTTTTTATTGTATGTTTCACATCATTATTTTTATTTGTAAAAGGGATCAAAAAATCAGGCAAACATATTCAGTCTTAAGATGATGATTCTAAAATATAAGCAGTGTAGTGTGCTGTTGTTTTTGTTAGGTGGCATTAAGTAGGCTTCCACTCATAGTGACCCTATGAACAACAGACGTGAAACACAATCCAACACTGTGGTATGTCTGGCACTATGTCAATGCTTCTCCTTTATTCATAGGGTTTTCAATGGCTGATTATTTTGGGAGTGGGCTGCCAGGTCCTTCTCCCAACTCTTCAACACCTCCTGTTCCCAAGTGGATGCTCATCCAAGTACTAACCAGGCTGCCTCTGCTTAACATCCAAGATCTGACAAGATTAGATACCAGCGTGGTATGGCTGTATAAGTTTTAATTTCTGTTAATGTTATTGTGGTAGAAATTGTATTCAATATGTTACTTTTTTGGTTCCATACAGTTTTCAGTATGTACCCATATTGCCAGTTGTCTTATTTAGGACTTGTTTCAAGCCACACTTTATCATTATAGGCACTCCACTTATTGCTTTTACCTATTTCGTTGATAATCAGTGTCAGGGTTGCCACAATCTCCCTGCTACCACAAGTAAGGCCTTGGTGAAGACTTAAATATGCAACAGCTTGTGATGATTGTGAAAGTTTTGCTGTGACATATACTCAGAAGAATTTGTATATCAAAGGGAGGAGCATTTTAAAATTCACTAAGTACTGCCAGATTGCTTTCCAGATTGGCTGTACAAGTTTAAAAAAGGCATAGCAGTGTCTATCTCTCCAGAGACCCTGAGAGTATCTTACTTTAAAACTTACACAAGCTAAAGCAGTTGCTCATACTGGGATCTGTCTCTCCATATCAATCATAAATAATTCAATTTTAAATTATGTTATTCAAATACTATATATCATGTCACACTTTATGCCTTGACATACAACATTTTCTTTCATTGTTTGTCCATATATGCCTAATAAAAATTTTCTATCTTATTATTTTAAACTTTTGAAACGTAGGTGTATTTCTTTTTGACATTTTTTAGTACTTGGAGGGTTAATCCAGGGTCCTAAAATGCTAGGCAAATGGTCTGTCTTTGAGCTATACCTCCAGTCCCTTTATTTATTTATTTGCTTATTTATTCATTCATTATTTTGAGACTATATTTCTCTAAATTGTGCAGTCTCCCTCTGGCCTCAAATTTTTGATCCTACTGCCTACACCTTCCAAGCTGGGATTCTAGGTACTTCAGTGTGTTTCTTGGGGGGGGAGAGTGTGGAATAACGGCATATGTATTTTCTAACCCCAGCAATATAATGACGACTATAAAAGAGGAAGTGTGGCAATAAATATATCTCAGATATATTCTTTTAGGGTATTTTCAATGACATATCAATGTGTGGTTGTATACATTATGAAGAC
The DNA here is from genome assembly GCA_007922755.1 of Pedetes capensis. Lineage (NCBI taxonomy): Eukaryota > Metazoa > Chordata > Mammalia > Rodentia > Pedetidae > Pedetes > Pedetes capensis. The sequence goes on along the minus strand of VMDO01026208.1, from coordinate 15,339 downwards.
ATGAATGCTTTAGTTTTTTTTCCAGTGCATTTTATGGGCTATAAAATCTTGGTCAAAGTGTATATTCATTCAATATTCTGGAAACATTAATCCATTTTCTTAACATCTGAATATTATTGTTAAGAAGTATGCCATCAGTATGTTTCTTGTTGCTTTGTAGTTGTAGATTAACTGTGGAAATTATTAAAATTTTATTTTTAATTCTGATACAAAATAATCTCTACATAATATAACTAAATTGGCTTTTCTCTTGTAGCATTTGGTTACTTCATATTTACTTTTAATGGAAATCTTACACTTTTTACTTTTAGAAAATTTTAAAGTATCACCTTCAAGTTGGTCTGCAATTATATTTTATTCTCTCCTCTGACTCTGGTAGTATATTTGTTTTTGTCATTTTACATGGATATTCCAAATCTGCTAACTTATTTTCTTGATTTACTTATTCATTTATTTATTTTGAGATACAGTCTTGCTTAGATTGGTGTCAAACTCCAAAGCCCTTTCTTCTCAGCCACTTGAGGAGCTGGGACTGAAGGCTTATGCTACCATACCCAGTGTTCTTCTTGTTTTCTTATTTTGCCATCTTCACTTTTCTGATAATATCTGGTTGAAATATTCTCAGCTCTGTGGTTTATTCTTTATCAAGATTCACATTACTACTGAAAATATATTAGTGATTTATTATTTTTGTTGCAGTTAATTAACAATCTTAAGTAATATTTTCCATATTTTCAATTGTTGCTTCTTTATTACTGTTTATCCCATCCTTAAATCCCTTATATAATCTTTTTTCCTTCAGTGCTATTTATTATAATCATTGAAATTATTACTCTAAGCTACTGCATTGTTTCTTCCTATGTTTTTATCACATTAGTACTCTATGCTTTTTATGTTTTATAATATTTGTACTTCTTACGTTTTACATTTTTTTTTTTTTTTTTTTTTTTTTTTTTGCGGTATCGGGGGTTGAACCCACCGCCTCATGCTTGCATGCTTTGCAAGTGCTGGACCACTGAGCTGCAGCCTCTGCCCATTTTTTTACTTTTTGAGACAGGGTTTTTCTAAGTTACCCAGACTGCTTCTGGTCTCTCCAACTTGTGATCCTCCAGCCTCTGCCTCCTGAGCCGCTGGGATTACAGGCATGTGCCACCGCGCCCTGTCTGTTTTAGGGTTTCTCTTCATTATAGTCCTCAGGGAACATCAGTGAATTTGACTCAGTGTTATTTGGATAAGTTACTACATCCCAGTTTCCAGGTTGTACATTCCTTGAGGAGGGGGAGGGAGACAGAGAGAGAGAGAGAGAGGGACGCTAGTAACAGGGAAATTTGAGCCCCTGAGTTAAAGTCAGAACTTACCTACTCCCTGCTTTCAAAATCATAACCATCCATAATTCTTTTTGAAAATCATTTTTATCATTATTTTAACAATTTTTTCCCCAGGTAATCCAACTCCATAGCCTTTAACAACAACAACAACAACAATCCTTCTGGGAATGGCTGGGAAGAAAGCAGTTACAAATGATTCCATGACTCCAACGCTTAGTTTTTGTTGCCAACTCCCACCGTGATTCAGAAAAGCCATGATATCACCATTTTTTGGAGATTGGTTTTTGGAGATTTGGTTTTATAGTCCCACAACGGAGACATAGTGTGCAATGTCATTCTTTCATTTCCTCTACTAAATAACCCTTATTACAATCAGATTGTATTTCTACTACTCAGATTTTCTTTGTTATTTATATTTCAAATTGATTGAAGTCGAGGAGGCCAAAGCTATAAATAAAAGTCTATTAAGAAACTAAATCAAACACCAAACAGAAGCTTTAACGAAATTCTAGTTAATATCCAGTATTATGAGTGAATTATTCGATTTTAATATATATTTTATCAATCCAAGTCTCAAGATTTCTAAACAATGGACTAGTAATATTATTTGTTAAATTCACTTCAAGCTGGTCAACTATAGCTTTTCCAGAGAAGTCAGTTTCAAATAAATTAAAACTACTCTCTTATGAGATCAGGCTGTATTTGAGTAAAAATGTTCTCATTAATGTTAAATTGTCAAAGATAATTTTTATTTTGTTTTCCTATACTTTTATCCCTTAGAAAATTTTCATTAAAAACATACTGATATTACATATATTTTTCTAAAAAAAAAAAGCATGCATATGCTTCAGCTTGTTAATGGTATGTGTGAGCAGATAAGAAGATAACTACTGTGATATAAATTCTCTAACAATAATTCAAAATTAAGGAGAAGAAAGGATGGACAAAAAAGCCTGACTCGTTCCTTCCCTTCCAACAGGGAGATCACACATAAAGAAACTTTCCTTTCCCTTCTGCTGGTGGGGTTCCTCAGTGTGATGGATGTCTCCAATTCCAAGCAATATTATAGCTAGTAGCATCTCAGCACTGCATGGCTCAGCAGTGAAGGCAATGCAATGTATTTTCAACTGGCACTGTAGGGGTGCTGAGATTTTTCTTTTTATATATCATTTATAAATTGATACTGTAACTCCACCAAACAGTAGTCTTTTAAAACTTAATGAGGATGAAAAATTGTGTGTATGTGCACACGTATACATGTGTATAAATGATGTTCAACATTTTATATCTCTGGGAAGTTGACAGAACACTTCAAATACTTGAATATATTATGATGTCAAGTTTCATTTTCCTTTGCAAATATATTTTTACCTTTAATTTATATATTAATAATGAAAAATGTAGGACAAATAAAAATTCCTTGTTTTAAATTGTGAAGCACTATTGCATTATAAGTATATATGACATTTTAAGTACTCTGGCTACCGTCTATTGTTGCCAGATTTAGAATACCAAAGAGGGGCTTTTAGTTAAACTACAATTTCAGATAAACAGTGTCTAAGTTTTAATTTTTTCACATCCCAAATACAGCAGGAGACAACTTATACTAAACAATTGCTTGTTGTTCATCTGAAATTCAAAATTAGCTGTTAAATCTTATATTTCATCTGGCAACATTAATATTATCTGATCTGGATTTTTTTCTTATAAAGCATCATTTTGAAAAAAACATGAATCATTTTAACATTTTTGTAAGAATACAGAGTGCTTAGATGGATTAAATTGAGAATGACAAAGCTGACTTTTTTGGATTTTTTCCTACTTCTTTATTTTAGTAAAGCCAAATAGTGAACAATGTTCCATAAAGGTCAATTGGCAACTGTACCATCTGCTCTGGGTCCCTAGAATAAATCTCCTGCTGAGGCCCTGATACACATGAGCACATGTTGTTTTCACAAAGACCCAAATCTTATATTGTATTCTTGCTTGATTCCTGCTGCGGATGCCAGTTGAACAGTGTCAGTAATGGTGTTTGTGGCTGAATTGTGGACATTCATTATGTTGATTGCTGCTGATTCCAGCAATAAAGATTCTACTACACTAAAACAATGTGAAATTAAATGCTGGAATCCATGTTCAGGGGAAAAATGTGTAATGCACTCAAGTTATTTTTACCAGACGTTTTTACCCATACCCCACGTTCTGAGTGTGTTAGCTGTTTAAGTTTCCTAGATGTATCATTCTCCAAAGAATGCCCTGTGAAGACAGAAATGCCAGAAGGTTCTGTGTTTCTTATCATTTTCAGCTACCCATAGTCAATGAGTGATTGAGAATAGGTTGTAAAATATTCTATCTCTAGATGGAATGACACTGTGATATAATTAAAACAGTCACGCTCCCTGTAAAATCAGGCTAAATTGAACTTTGGGTACTACCATAATGTTTTTTAAATGCTTTTATTTTATTTATTATTTTTCAGTACTGGGAGATTGAACCCAAGGCCTTGCACATATTTTGCCAGCACTCTACCAATGAGCTGCATACTTGGTCACATTTAATTTTTTTTTTTTTATCTTGAGACAGGGTCTTGCAAAGTAATACAGGCTGCCTCTGACCTCAAAATTGCAATCCTTTGGCCTCCACCTCCTTAGGTGCTGGGATTACAAGCGTGTATCATTGCACTCAGCTTTAGAACCATAACTGACTTGGCTTTTTCTCCTACTTTGCCTTCACATGATTCGCCAGAGGTCACTGTCTGAATAAATAAATTTTGTATAATTCATCATGTGAAATTTGAGAGTTCAGGCATTTCAAGCTTTTAGGGATCTCAAACTTCTACATTATCTTATTATTATAGAGGATAGTATTAAATCTCCATAAATCAAGATTATCTGCTAATGTACATTATGTACATTATCAATAAACAACAAAAATACAATACTTACTAGTTCCTTAGGGCACAACATAGCAGTTTTGTCCCCTAGAATAATCTCAAAATTACTGAGACTGTAACAGACCTGATAGTCTAGAAGTAGCCAATAGTTAAAAGCAAATGGCAATAAAAGTTTCTGAAAGACAAATTTATCTTTCTTTATTGACTCAAGTAGTAGTTGGTTGTTCTTCTTGTTGCTGCTGTTGTTGTTAGGTGCCATTGAGTCAGTTCCGACTGATTGCGACCCTATCACAATACAGTGAAACACTCCCCAATTCTGTTCCAGGGACAAAATCTTATTTATATTTAAGCCCATGGTTGGAGACACTGTCAATTCATCTAGTTGAGGATTTTCCTTTTTTTTTCTTTGACCTGCCACTCTCCCAAACATGACTTCCTTCTCCAGGGATTGGTCCCTCCTGACAACATGTCCAAAAAATGTATAATGCAATCGAGCCATCCTTGCTCCCAAGGAGCACTTTAGTTGCACTTCTATGACAGATCCATTGGTTCCTTTGTTATTCCATGGTATATTCAATATTCAACTCCAGCAGTGTAATTGAAAAATATCAATTCTTCTCCTGTCTCCCTTATTCAGTGTCTAGTTTTCACAACCATGTAATGTGACTGAAAATACCATGACATGGATCAGGAGCACCTTCATCTTCAATGTGATGTCTTTACTTTTCAATACTTTAAAGAGGTTTTTTGCCACAGCTGTTCCCAATAGCATGTGTCTTGTGATTTCTTGACTGCTGCTCCCCTAAGTGTTGATTATAGAACCAAGTAATAATATTTTCCACAAAAAAATAGCTCTCAACTTTCAACTGTAGACCACATGTGTTGGTTTCAATGTAGACAGAACCCTTTAAAGTGAGGTAAGCATAAAATAGTGTGTTACTGTTTTCAAACCAAGGATATGATAAACTCATATCAAAAAGTTAAATATATTTTAGGAGATAACATGAAACATGTGAACATGGTTTATTGGCAAAAATTTATAGTTGTTTACAAGTTCCCAAGTGGGAGGATAAGGTTTGTTCCTAGTCTATGTTCCTAATCTATTGTTCCTAATCTATGGTTCCTACCATAGATTAACAGGCATAAGAATCCCATCTCTGATGTACATAATAAATAAATACTGTCAATACAGAAATGCAGTGAGAAAAGGCCCCACTCAGATTCCAATTCTGATGAACAGGGAAGCACTTTTCCTATCATGATGAAGAATATTGAGAGAATTTGATCACAACCTCCTTATATGAAGGGAGAATAGTGCTGGGTACCTTTACATAATTATTCAGGAAAATAAGTCTCAAATTTATAAATCAAATTTAAATACATTTTTATTTATGAGATGCTGACAAGTAGACATATATAAGAGATTTGATAATGGCTCAAATATATAATTGCTTCCTTTTGATAAAAATGAGGTACCACCTTATATTTTTATGAAAATTTGTAATGACAATCTTTTAGCCTGGCATTTTATATTTAGTGACATGTTTTCATTTGTAAATTTTATATGTTTCCAAGTAAGTACAAAGTATTTTTTAAGGTTCATTTCTTAATTTATCCTGGCACCATTTGATGATTGAAATTACCACCTTGTATTAGAACTATATCTTCTTTACTGAAAATAATATGTTCACTTTTGAAGATATGCAACATCCTAAATAAAGTCTATTTTTGAGATATATTTTTCTATTATAATCACACTGCAAGATAATCAGTTAAAAGAGAGGTTGGTGTATTTTATTTTTCATTTTATTTTTAGTTTGTTTTCACAAGTAAATAAACTCAAAACACTTGGAGCACACATTTTTTTCCAGGAATTTGTTTTCTTACCTGGGTTTTCACATATTACTACTGAATTTTTAACTGGTTAAATATGGCATATGACTGGAACTATAACTTACTTTCAAAACCTTTTTAACTTTATTTTCCAACAAAATATTTGGAACTAAATTAAATCATGAAAATAAAATATTATTCCTATCAATTTTTGTTAAAAGTACCATAATCCCTTAAGAGAATTTTGCAATGTAAGGAAAGTTAAGTTAGGAAAGAAATAGCTACAAATGAGTAAAATTACAGCAATACTAAAATAACACTTGCACTTTTAGGTATAGATAACAGAATCCTGTATTGTATCTCTGTGCACATTGCAAGAGGCAATATACTTAATTATAGTTTGGTGATCCTTACATTTCATGTAAGGATGGCATGAACACTGTTGAATCCCAGAAACTGACAACTCCACAGTATAAGTCACTTGTGCTAAAGTAACTGAGCATACAGCCATACCACTGTGGTGTCTGATCCCCTCAGATCTCTGAAACTAAGCAAGGTCGAGCCTGGTTAGTATTTGGATGGGAGACCACGTGGGAACACTAGGTGCTGTAGGCTTGGGAGAAGGACCCAGCAATTTACTCGGAAAAAAAAATCAGCCATTGAAAACCCTATGAATAGTAGAGAAGCACTAAAAGTACTGCTTGTGCTGTTGTATGTGGGGTCTCGATGACCTGGACACTGATTTGAAGGCAACTAACAACAATGATGTAACTGAACACACAGTGGTGCCAATAGCCTCTTCACCCAATTCCTGATAGCTAACCCATTCTTCAGGGCTAGGGCATCACAAACCTGGGCTCTTGAAACATATTAGGCTCAACGGGGCCGAAGACTCAGTTTTCTAAGATTAGCAACAAGGGCTGCAATATCCTATGTAATTATTTCCCTCATCTCAGACAATCATTAGCCATCTGTATCCACTTACCCACCTTTACCTTGACAAACACATTCCTGGGTGTAGAAATTTTATAGATTTGCCTTGAGAAGGGATTTTTGTGTTCTATTGAGCGTACAACACAGAATCATCACTTGGGAGTATAAAAACCATCTCTTCCTAATAGATTGTTCTTTCTAAGAAGGCTTTGGACATGTAATGGAAACTAAAATTGTTAAACTTGTCCCAGGAGCCCTTGATGAAGATCCAGTTCACTTCAGATCAAGTTCAAGGGTCTAGTCTGTTCTAACAGAGCAGTTTCTTCTTTGTGTCTTTTGGTATCAACATTTTATTTGAAGCTTTGAGTCTTACATCATGTTAGGAAGCTGTGATACCATTAATAACAATTTTTGTCACTTCATAAATATTGGTGTTAGGTGCTGTCCAGTCAGTATCTGGCTCATAGTGACCCTCATAGAGTTTTCAATGGCTGACCATTTCGGGATTGCCTTGGGAGTGGATTGCCAGGCCCTTCTCCCATAAAAACAAATGTGGAGATGCTGGGGAACGAACCCGGGGCCTCATACATGCAAAGCATGCATTCTACCACTGAGCTACATCCCCTGCTCCCTCATAAATATAAGAAGTACTAATTTTTTCCTAAAGTTGTTCTTTGGGAAAAGTTGTATGTATTCTAACACATTTGTGTCATTAACTCCCATAATAATAATTTTCTTAAAGACCTGTAAATTGAAAAGAAAACAAGAAAACAAATAGCAAAGGAAAAAACCTTCAAAGTTAGAGTGTATATCTATACATTAATTCAGTCCAAAAGAACACAAATTCTAAACCTCCTACTCGATTCAGACCATAACAGCACTCTCCACATAAGATTTATGACTCCACTTGGGACTTGCATTACTGGGCAGTCAGGAAACTTTCCTTAGGAAGGGGAACATGTATCTAAGTCATGACAGAGTTCTGACAGATTTTCTTCTAGAAAGAATGGGAAGATTGAAAGTAACCTTAAATCCCCTTAAGACTCTTTTGATGGAAACCAGTGAAGCAAGTTTAAGGTAATGTCATTTTCTGCTGCTTTATCAGTGCTATCTAAGACAAATTTCACCTTCTAAGGTGCAATATATCAACATTTTTACTGACACTGCAACAAATTGTCCCAAACAGAAAGTTGTTAAAATTGCTTTACTCAAACTAATTGTTTTTCTGGCAGTACTAGAGACAGATAAGCTGTAATTCTCTGTATAATTTAAATATAGTTTTTAATTTAAAAAATTTAAAGAACTCAGGTTGCCTGGCTATTAACACATATATTCTGCTATAGCTATATATTCTGTGGATGAAAAGCAATGCTGTTTATATATTAAGTGTACAATATCCTTCAGTTAGATTAACAAAACTGTACTTAATATATTACTGTTGAATTCTCCCCAAGTATGTTTCATGTTAGTTACTTGCTTTGGTAATGATTTGGAGGGGATGTTTGAGACATAAAACCAAACATAGGAAATAGTCCTTTTATCAATTACAGCACTTATTTTCTATTTTATATATCCTTACACTTTTGTACTTTTGTGTTTTCATCTGGCTGTCACAATGGGGCACAATGTTAAAAAGGTACATGTTGGTTCAATGTCAAGTAGCAATAACTTTCTCTGGTAATGACCAACATAGAAACTAAATATTTTAACCATTTTCATATTTTCTTGTGTGACTTTGCTTGGGATGATATCAATGTAAAATTCTCTTTTAATAGTAATTGATGTAATTATCTAAATTTGTAAAACTCCTCCCAGCCCTAGTACAGAATGAAGGATACAAAAGGAGTTTTATCTCAGATTTCATGCTTATGTTCTCTAAAGGAAATAAGAACTTTAAAGTGAAATATTCTCTTGAACATGAGATATCTAGCATAATTCCAAAATCTTAGACAATGGTTAAATGCAGTTGAATAAGTGGCACACAGTGCATTAATCTTCACAAGGAACTATCTTTTGTGTGGTGAGTTTAGTCATGGCCTTTTACAACTACAGAATGACTCTGCTTTTCAAAGATTTTTCCTTCAGAGTCATTTAGGCAGATGCTTTTGGTTCCTGTCATGTTTTAAAAAGTGAATTGTCACCATGAAATATTGTCTACCCCCTATTTGTGTTTGATTTTCAAACAATTGTGTAATGAATTCTAAAGCACCTCCCAAAATGAGTCATTCTAATTAATAATTATTTTCCAAGGTTAAAGTTTTCTTTCACTAAAGCTAATTTTGCTATTCTGTGGAATGACTTTAAAAAATTTTTATTGTGGTTTATAGAGTATAGGGTTGTGTAATACCTGATTTTGAAAATCTCAATTTAAAATATTGTCTTAAACCATTTCTTCTTCTCAATGTATATTGAAAAATACTCTGTGGTTATATTCCCAGTAGTTGTATAACTGAGTCATATGGAAGATGTAGTTTTAGTTTTCTAAGGTATCTCCATATTGTTTTCCAAGGTGGTTAAACCAATTTACAGTCCCACCAACAGTTTTAAGAGGGTTACCTTTTCTCCACAAACTTGCCAGCATCTGTTGTTATTTGTTTTATTGATCTTGGCCATTCTTACTGGAGTAAGGTAGAATCTCAGTGTAGTTTTAATTTGCATTTCCCTAATGTCTAGGAATATTGAGCATTTTTTTTCATGTGTTTCATGGCCTTATGAACTTATTCATTTGAGAACTGTCTATTCATTCCTTTGCCCACTTTTGGATTATTTGTTGTCTTAGGAGTTGCTTTTTTGAATTTTTGTAAATTCTGGAAATTATTCCTCTGTCAGATGTGTAGGATGTGAAGATTTTCTCCTATTCATTGAGATTTTCCTTGACTCTGTTGATTGTTTCCTTTGCTGTACTTTTAATTTCATGTAATCCCATTTATATATACTTGTTGCAATTTCCTGAGCAATTGGAATCCTATTAAGGAAATGCTTTTCTATACCTATATGTTGGAGCATATTGCCTATCTTTTCTTCTAGTAATTTTAAGGTTTCTGGTTTTATGTTGAGGTCTTTTATCCATTTCAAGCTAACTCTTGTGCATATTAAGAGGTGTGGGTCCATTTTCATTTTTCTGCAAGTGGATATCCAAGTTTCCCAGCACCATTTGTTGAAAAGGCTATTCTTCTTCCAATTTGCCTGCTTTGCTCTTTTGGCTAAAATCAGGTGGCTATAGATGCATTCCCCCACACGTCTGTCAGTTTGCCGCACTGTGGGGGCTTGTGTGTTGCGATGAGGCTGAGAGCTCTGCCACTGTAACCTCGGACATGAGCAAGCTTACCCATGGTGGAGAGGTTTTCAGCTGAGCTTCCAGACAAAGACAGACTAGGGAGTAGGACCTGGCGAGCCACTCCCAAAACAACTAGCCATTGAAAACCCTATGAATAGCAAAGAGACACTGTCAGATATAGTGCCGGAAAATGAGGCTCCCAGGTTGGAAGGCACGCAAAAGACTACTGGGGAAGGGTTGCCTCCTCAAAGTAGAGACTACTGTGATGATGGAAATGGACTAAACCCCAGGGTGCTCAACTTACTGATGTGGCACAACTCACAATGAGGAGAAACAACTGTAAACATCCATTAATAAATGGAACATGGAATGTATGTAATATGAATCTAGGCAAATTAGAAATCATTAAAAGAGAAATGGAGCACATAAACATTGACATTCTAGGCATCAGTGAGCGAAAATGGACTGGCATGGGCCATTTTGAGTCAGACAATCATATAGACTACTATGCTGGGAATGATAAACGAAAGGGAAATGGGGTTGCATTCATCATCAAAAAAGACATTTCAAGATCTTTCATGAAATACAATGTTGTCAGTGATAGAATAATATCCATACGCCTACAAGGAAGGCCAGTTAATATGACTATTATTCAAATTTATGCACCCACCACTAAGGCCACAAATGAAGAAAGGGAAGACTTTTATCAGCTTCTGCAATCTGAAATGGATCAAACATGCAATCAAGACATACTGATAATCACTGGTGACTGGAATACAAAGGTTGGAAACAAACAAGAAGGCTCAGTAGTTGGAAAATATGGTCTTAGTGACAGAAACGAAGCTGGAGATCGCATGATAGAATTTTGTCAGACCAATGACCTTTTCATTGCAAATACATTTTTTCAACATCAAAAACGGAGACTATACACATGGACTTCACCACATGGAACAAACAGGAATCAAACTGACTACATATGTGGAAAGAGATGAAGGAAAAGCTCTGTACAAAATGTCAAAACAAGACCAGGTGCTGACTGTGGAGCAGACAACCAACTTCTCATATGCAAGTTCAAACTGAAGCTGAAGAAAATTAGAACAAATATATGAGGGCCACGGTATGTCCTTGAGTGTATCCCACGTGAGATCAGAGACCACCTCAAAAATAGTTTTAATGCATTAGACACAAATGACAGGAGACCAGAAGACTTGTGGCATGACATAAAAGATATCATTCAAGAAGGAAGCAAAAAGGTCTTAAAAAGACCAGGAATAAAGAAAAGACCAAATTACATGTCAAAATAGACACTGGAGCTTGCCCTCGAATGTCAAGCAGCTAAAGCAAAAGGAAGACATGATGAAGTTAAGGAACTAAACAGAAGATTTCAGAAGGCAGCTCGAGAAGAGAAAAACAAATATTATAATGACATGTGCAAGGAGCTGGAGGCAGAAAACTGAAAGGGAAGAACATGCTCTGTGTTTCTCAAGCTTAAGGAAGTGAAGAAAAAATTCAAGCCTCTAGTGGCAGTAGTGAAAGATGCTACAGGGAAAATATTAAATGAGGCAGGAAACATCAAAAGAAGACGGGAAGAATACACAGAGTCACTATACAAGAAAGAATTGGGAGATGACCAACCATTCCAAGAGGTTGCATACGAAGAGGAACCAATGGTGTTGAAGGAGGAAGTGGAAGCTGCCTTGAAAGAACTGGTGAAGCACAAGGATCCATGAATTGATGGGATACCAATAGAGATGTTTCAACAAACAGATGCAGCACTGGAGGTGTTAACATGTTTATGCCAACAGATTTGGAAAACAGCTACTTGGCCAACTGACTGGAAGAGATCGATATTTGTGCCTATTCCCAAAAAAGGGGATCCGACTGAATGTGCAAACTATCGGGCAATATCATTAATAACACACACCAGCAAAATTCTACTAAAGATCATTCAGAAGCTACTGCAGCAGTATATAGACAGGGAATTACCAGAAAATCAAGCGGGATTCAGAAGAGGGCAGGGAACCAGGGACATCATTGCTGATGTCAGGTGGATATTAGTTGAAGGCAGAGAATATCAGAAAGATGTCCATCTATGTTTTATTGACTATGCAAAAGCATTTGATTGTGTGGATCATAACAAATTATGGATAACATTTCGGAAAATGGGAATACCAGAACACCTAATTGTGCTCATGAGAAATCTGTACATGAACCAGGAGGCAGTTGTTCAAATAGAACAAGGAAACACTGAGTGGTTTAAAGTTGAGAAAGGTGTGTGTCAGGGCTGTATACTTTCACCCTAACTCTTTAATTTATATGCTGAGCAAATAATCCGAGAACCTGGACTTTATGAGGAAGAATGCAGCATCAAGATTGGAGGAAGACTCATTAACAACCTGTGTTATGCAGATGACACAACTCTGCTTGCTGAAAGTGAAGAGGATTTGAAACATTTACTGATGAAGATCAAAGATCATAGCCTTCAGTATGGGTTACGACTAAACATCAACAAAACAAAAGTCCTTACGACTGGGTCAGCACACAACTTCATAATAAATGGAGAAAAGATTGAGATTGTCCAAGATTTTGCTTTGCTTGGCTCTATAATCATCACCCATGGAAGCAGCAGTCAAGAAATCAAAAGATGCATTGCTCTAGGAAAAGCTGTGGCAAAAGATCTCTTTAGAGTATTGAAAAGCAAAGATGTCACATTGAAGACGAAGGTGCGTCTGACTCATGCCATGGTATTTTCAGTGGCATCATATGGTTGTGAAAACTGGACATTGAACAAGAGAGACAGAAAAAGAATTGATGCTTTTGAATTGTGGTGCTAGAGACGTCTATTGAATATACCATGGACTGCCAAAAGAACCAACAGATCTGTCCTAGAAGAAATCCAACCAGAGTGTTCTTTGGAAGCAAGAATGGCCAAACTTCATCTTACATATTTCGGACATGTAGCCAGGAGAGATCAATCCCTGGAGAAGGACATCATGTTTGGGAGAGTGGCAGGTCAACTGCAAAAGAGGAAAACCCTCTACTAGATGGATTGTCACAGTGTCTGCAACAATGGGCTTAAACATAAATAAGATCGTTTGCTTGGCACAGAATCGGCAAGTGTTTTGATCTGCTGTACATAGGATCACTATGAGTCGGACTCAACTCGACGGCACCTAACAACAACAACATACATGCATTGGTGTATCTTTGGGTCCTCTATTCTGTTCTACTGGTCCTCAGGCCTATTTTCGTTGCAGTACCAAGCTGAATTTGGTACAATACCCCTGTAATGTAGTTTAAAGCCAGGAATTGTGATCCTACCTGCACTAGCTTTGCAGCTTAAGAGTGTTTTGGCTATACATGGTCTTTTGTGTTTCCATTTGAATTTTTAGATCATTTTCTCTGTTTCTGTAGTCTGTCATTGGAATTTTAATGGGGATTGCATTAAGTGTATGGATTGCTTTTGGTAGTTTTCACAATATTGATTCTCCCAATCCATGAGCAGAGGAGGTCCTTTCACCTTTTAGTATCCTCTGTACTTTCTTTCTTTAATGTTTTGTTTTGAAGTTGCCTTGTAGAGACATGCAGGTTCTTTGGTTAGATTTATTCCTAGGATCTGCCATATGACCCAGTTATACCACTACTGGGAATATACTCAAAGGGAGATGAGTCATCATACCACAGAGGTACCTGCAACTCCATATTCAATGCAAAACTTTTCACAATAGCAAGGATATGGAATCAACCAAAGTGCCCATCAACGGAAGAATGGATACAATTATGGTACATATATACAATGGAATACTACTCACCAATTAAATGAAACAGTGTCATTTGCAGAAAAAAATGGATGGAATTGAAGAACATAATTTTAAGTGAATGAACACAAACCCAGAAAGTGAAATACCATATATTCATGCTCATATGTGGGAGCTGAGTCAAACTTAAAGGAAGGAAAAAATCCTATACCCAAATTGAAACATAATAAAAACTCAATTAAACTTAGCATAGAAGGGACAATTTAAGGAGTGGAAAGAAGGATGGAGGGATCTAGCAGAGGGAAGCGATGATTGGAGAAGATGGGAGGGGAGGAGGGTCACTGAGGAGAGGTGAAGGGGGAGAGGCCAACCTCAATGGAAACAGCACAACTTTATGAGTACGGTGGGAAGAAAATGGGAAAGGTGGAAAAAAAAATAACTGCTAGAATAGCTAAAATTAAATATATATATATATAGTAATAATACCAAAGGCTGGCAATGATGTAAACCCATCCAATATGACTAAGAATGTAAAAGGTAGATCACTATAGAAAAACTTTTGGACTTATATCAAAATTGGGATGCATGTATATAAATATTCTCACAAAAAGACAGACAAGTAGAAAGGATAGAAAGGAGACCATTGGTGGAGAGGTAGGTATGGGGAAGGATTATCATGAGAGGGTAAAGGGGAAGTTATGTGAGCAATGTACAAAGAAATGCATATATGGAAATGTTGTAATTAAATCAATGTCATAATGAAACCCATTAAGTTGTACATTAAAAATTACCAATAAAAATACTCCCTGGTAACTACCTGTCCCATATCCCTCTTAAGGCTTTTCAAACTTAGCCTTTCCAAACCAAATGATATCAGCTTTTTTTTTAGAATTACCTCTCCCACAATCCTTTGGAAAATCTGAACTGCTTAGTTTTTATAGTCAGGATTCTACTGGTACCAATGACCAAAATGCTATTCCATGTAGGTAAAACATATGTAAATACAATTGGCTCACATAATTTGGAAATCTCTAAACACAGCTCTATTCAGGCATATATGAACCCTGTTATTCAAAAAATGCCATAATGTCTTTCTTCTTGAAGCTTTGTTTTCCAGCTTCTATGGTGTAGGTATTTCTTATAATGGAAAAAATTGTTCTTTTTGTCAAGAACTATGTTACTGGCAAGAGCAACAGAAGGCCAATGAATACCTACATCCATAAATTTTAACATTTATGATTAATAATAAATAATAAGAATATTATCATATAAAATTCTTAATTAGATTGGTAATGAAAGCATAATGTTTTACTTTGT
>VMDO01026207.1:0-27066 GCA_007922755.1 Pedetes capensis | reverse complement strand
GTTTGGAGGTTGAACCCAGGGCCTCCCACATACTTTGCAAGTGCTCTACCCCTGGGCTGCACCCGCAGCCCATTGTTTTATTTTTTATCTTGAGACAGGGTCTCGCTAAGTTACATAGGCTGCCTCTGGCCTTGAATCTGTGATCCTCCTTCCTCTGCCTCCCAAATTGCTGGGATCATAGGCAGGGACACCCACAGGCGGTACCCAGCCAACATAGGAGGTGGTTTTTTTTTTTTTTTTTTTTTTTTTCAGTACTGGGGGTTGAACCCAGGGCCTTATGCCTGCATGCTTTGCAAGTGCTGGACCACCGAGCTGCACCTAAGCCCATTTTTTAACTTTTTGAGACAGGGTCTCGCTAAGTTACGCAGACTGCCTCTGGTCTCAAACTTGCGATCCTCTTGCCTCCGCCTCCCAAGCCGCTGGGATTACAGGCGTGCGCCACCGCATCCAGCTCAACACAGGAATTTTGAGGGACGCTCTGCAACCCCTAACAGAAGAGGGAGGCTGAGATGTTGACATTATTTAGAGGACAAAATATTCCAAGAGGACACAGTGTCTCTGTTGAGGGACCAGGGTGACCTGCAGTGGCCCCAGGAGAAGGAGAAGGGGACCCGTGGGCATCCTGGCTCCTCGCCTGCCTTAGACCAGATGCTCACTGCGCTTTCACCAAATGGACAAAGTCATAGCCGGCAGTGCCGGGGACTCTAGGGGGAGTAGCTGGGCTGATTCCTAGAAGGACCACAGGCCTTGCCCTTGGCCAAAGGGATAGGACACCCCCGCGAAGGACAGCGGCCAGGTGTGGGAGCAGGCATCTGGCTCCCTAGTAACTCGGGGATGCTGGCGGGGCACGACACAGGCGACCCTCTTCCCCTATACCTTCCCCTTGTTGTGGAAGAGCAGTGAGGACTCCTGGCCCGGTGGCCAGTCCCCTGCCTCAGGCCTTCTTCCTCTCCCCTGCATTAGATGGTCACATCCCCGAGACCCCAGTCTCAAGCCACAGCGCCCTCTGCGCACCCGCACCCCTAACCTCATGCACACTGCCCTTCCCGTGAAGGCGCCGTGGACTCTGCCCGTATGGTGGGTGATGGATGAGCGGGGCTGTGCCTTCAGCACGTCAGCCTCTCTGGGCTCTCCCTCTGGCCCGTGGCTCTCTCCCGTGGCCCGCTCTGAGCAGACCTTTCGTGTCTTCTTTCAGGACAAGACAGCCACAATAGCCACAATGCAGCTCTTCCTCCTTCTGTGCGTGACGGTCCTCAGCCCTCAGGTGGCCGCTCTCCGCCGCCGCCAGCACCCCCGAGAGAAGACGAAGAAAGGCTGGGAATCCCCTGCAGGGGCCATGGACGCCCTCCGTGGCAACGACTTTGCCTTTGACCTCTACAGGACCTTGGCTTCCGCTGCCCCCGGCCAGAACGTCTTCTTCTCGCCAGTGAGTGTGACCATGAGCCTGGCCATGCTGGCCCTGGGGACTCGCGCCCACACCAAGGCTCAGATCCTGGAGGGCCTGGGCCTGGGCCACCAGCGCGGCCTGGAGGACCAGCTCCACGGGGGCTTCCAGCACCTGCTGCAGGAGCTCCAGCGGCCCAGAGAGGGTTTCCAGCTGCGCCTGGGCACTGCCCTCTTCACCAGCCCAGCGGTGGGCGTTCAGGACGCCTTCCTGAGGGCCCTGAAGACGCTGTACCTGGCAGACGCTTTCTCGGCCAACTTTGGGGACCCAAAAAGGGCCCAGAAGCAGATCAATGACTATGTGGCCAAGCAAACCGAGGGCAAGATCGTGGACTTGATCCAGAACCTCGATGGTAGCCACGTCATGGTGGTGGTGAATTACGTCTTCTTTAAAGGTGAGACCCCCGGGCGCCAGCCTGCACTGCCTCTCTCTCCCATGCCACACTCCTCATGACACCCAGTTCCGTCCCACCGTCCCACCGAAAGGAGCGGGAGCAGATGGGAGAGCCAGCAAACACCGCGGGGAAGCCGTGGCCTTCCTGCCGCATAAGGTTGTCAGGGAACCCAGGGCGCCTGTCCCTCTGCTGAGGAAGAGCAGCTCCCCATCTTGTAAGCAGTTGAATAGGAGTATGACTGGAGTAGCGCTAGGAAGTCATGCCCCAGCCCCTCCTCATCCCCCACCCCCACCTCTCCCCTCCTCGGGGCCATGCAGCAAGGGTGTTCCCAGACAAACACCTGCTGCTCTGAAAAGTCCTCCTGGGCTCCCCAGTGACAGCTGGCCTCTCCCTGTGAACATCCAGCTCCCATCGGGTCACCTGGGGCTTTCCCTCCTGATGGGGGCCACTCAGTGCCCTCCCCACACAGCCTACTGGGAGGAGAGGAAGGCAAGGGCAGAGGAAGGGGCAGGGAGGAAGGGCAGGGAGGTAAATTGTCACCTCTCCGCTCCCACAGCCGCAACAGTGAGTGTCTCAGTCTGTCCCAGCTGCTAAACCAAAATAGCACACGCTGGGTGCCTTATAAACATCAGACTCTTATTTCTCCCCTTTCTGAAGGCTGAGGCCCAGGATCAACCGCAGACGTGGTGTCTGTTGAGGTCCCATTCCTGACTCCTCGCTAGCATCTGCTAGCTGCATCCTTGCATGACACAAGGGGCACTGGAGGTCCCTTGATAAAGGGCACTAATCCTTTTATGAGGGCTCTGCTCTGATGACATAATCTCCTCCGAAAGTCCCCACCTCCCAATCGCATCACCTGGAGGATTTCAGCATAGGAACTTGGGGAGGGAGGGGCACAAACATTAGGCTCCTGTGGTGAGCATCAGGCTTGAATTCTAAATTTCTTGCTCCTACTCCAGAGTTGGAGCTGGGAATAGCTCAGTTGGTAAAGCTCCGATCTGCAGTCTCGGAGGTCCCGGGTTTGATTCCCAGCACCACAAAATGGGAGAAGGACGTGGCAATCTACTCCCAAGGCAATCCCAAAACAGTCAGCCATTGAAAACCCTATGAGGGTTGCTATGTGTTGGATATGACTTGATGGCACCTAACAAGTCCAGAGTTGACTCTGTGACAAGCTGCAGACAACCATGAACTAAGGGAAGCAGAAGCGCTGTGTTGGGGTGGAGTCTGCCTTCCGCAACTATTGAGACATGGGAAACAGTCACTTTGCAGTGCTTCGATGCGCAGTGCCCATAGGAAGCAGCCAGAGAAGGAAGCACAGCGGGAGACTCCCCAGGGAGGGGCATGTACTTCCAGGACTCTGTCAAACCTCTCTCCCAAACTCAGACCCAAATCCAACACAGTGGCGCCTCAGCACTTGAATTGCCCCGAGTTCGGACATTTCAGTCCTGGACCAATATTTTCAAGAGAATTCTGGTTCAGTGATCGACCGCTTGTCCAGCACTCAGCCACTTAGCAGAGATGCTTCCAGGTGAAAGAGAGGGAAGGCATCACGTTGCCTGTCAGTTTTAAGCAGTAAAGGTCTGTCCTGGTGCTGTGGTCACGATTTTGTGCACTTTTGAAGCAGGCCTGGCAATCTACTCCCAAGGCAACCCCGAAACAGTCAGCCATTGAAAACCCTATGAGGGTCGCTATGAGTCGGATACTGACTCGATGGCACCTAACAACAACAACAATACATTCATGTGCTGCCTGCAGCCATACCACCCTGGCATCTGATCCTGTTAGATCTGAGAAGCTAAGTAGAGTTGGGCTTGGTTAGTACTTGATGGGAGACCGCCTGGGAACACGGGGTGCTGCAGGCTTGGGAGGACCTGGCAGGCCATTGCTGAAACAATCAGCCATTGAAAACCCTATGAATAGTAGAGAAGGCCTGACATAGTGCCTTGCATGGCACAGTGTCAGAGAGTGTTTCATCTGTTGTATGTAGGATTGCTATGAGTTGGACCTGACTCGGTGGCACCTAACAACAATAACAACAACATTTGTATACTATATAGGCCTCATAGCACCCTAGAAGCTTTTTAGTACTAAAAGTGAAGGAAAGAGGGAAATGGTAAGAACAACCTTTGAATTTTAAAAAACCTTATTGGTATGAGTGTCTTTGTTGTTAGGTTCTGTCGAGTCTGTATCCAACTCATAGCAACTCTACATACAACAGATGAAACACCATTGTCAGTGCTTCTCTTTTATTCCTAGGGTTTTTGAGGGCAAATTGTTTTTTGGGGGGTGGGCTCCCAGGGCCTTCTCCCAAGCCTACAGCACCTGGTGTTCTCAGGCAGTCTCCCATCCAAGTACTAACCAGATCCAACCCTGCTTAGCTTCTGAGATCTGACAGGATTGGAAACCACAGTGGTACAGCTGTAGGAATGAGTGTCATATGGGCATCTAAATTAATCATTCAGTACAGTGTCAGAACCAATAAACTCAATAAATATACTTACGTTCTCTTTCTTTTTTATTTTTCAGTGCCAAAGTTTGCATCCAGGGCCCCATGCATGCTAAGCAAGTGCTCTGCCACTGAGCTATATCCCATAGGCTCTTTTTATTTATTTACTTTTTATTTTGAGACAGGGTCTCACTGAGCTACACAAGCGGCCTCCGGCCTCAAACTCATGATCCTCTTGCCTCAGCCTCCTGAGTTGCTGGGATTACAGGCGTGTGCCACAGTGCCCAACCGTTGACCTCATTTCTTATAGGAAAATAGTGTTCGGCACTCCAGAATGTGTTGCGGTCTAGTGCCGAGGTCCTGCTGTATTAGGAAGAGGGACATGCAGGACAACCCACCCGGAATGCAGGGGGCGTTCCCAAGCCATCCGTATCTGCTTTAGCCTCCTCATTGGTTATCTGGCCATGAATAATATCAGAAAATCAAAGAACAAGAGGGACCCAGGGCCTCTCTGAAGACAAGAAAGCCACTCTTCTTGGTTTGAGAATGTGGAAGGACAGGCCCCCAGAGGTCCGGTCTGTCCCAGAGTCACCAAGGGAGCTTCCTGTGTGGTCAAGGGGTCTGGCCATCCCCGCTGCCGAGGCTGCTCCATAGTGGAAGTGCCCTATGGCTTGGCTGGCGGTCTCCACTCCCCCTTCGCAGCCGAGGGCTTCCCATTCTTACACAGAGTTCTCTTCCGTTCCCCACCCCCTGTTCACCTCCAGCTAAGTGGGAGACAAGCTTCAGTCCCCAAAATACCCACAAGGAGGACTTTCACGTGACCCCGGAGACGGCCGTGCAGGTGTCCATGATGAGCCGCGAGGACGAGTATTCCTTCTTCCTGGACCGAGAGCTGGCTTGCAGGGTGGTGGGGATTCCCTACCAGGGCAACGCCACGGCTGTGTTCATCCTCCCCGGCGAGGGCCAGATGGAGCAGGTGGAGCGCGTCCTGAACGGGAAAATGCTGAGGAGATGGCTGCGGGCGTTCACAAAGAGGTACTCCTCACGTCACCATTATTGTTGTTGTCAGGTGCCGTCGAGTCGGGTCCTCCTCATAGCAACCCTCATAGGGTTTTCAATGGCTGAATGTTTTGGGATTGCCTTGGGAGTGAGTTCCCACGTCCTTTTCCCATTTTGTGTTGCTGGGAATCGAACTCAGGACCTCAGAGACTGCAGAGGAGTGCTCTACCAACTGAGCTAAATCCCAGCCCATGTCACCATGGGGCCAGCTTAACACCACCCGTGCCCAGGCAGACACAGGCCCTGAGAACCACTCAGTAGTGCTGGGAAGGACCCACCCAGCCCATGGGCCTCCAAACCCAGAGGCATCCTATGAGACCCGAGGCCCCAGGATCTGGGCAACTGGAGGGACTAGAGCTGGAAGCTAGGTTTCCCGGGGTGGCTCCAGAGTGGGCAGCCTCTGGGGGCTGCCCAGTCTAAGCCTAAAGCCAAGAGAACTCCATCCTAGACAAAGGGCCAGACAAGCCCATGAAGCTGCGGAGAGGTGGCTGGAAGACTCTCAGTGAGCCCCCGCTCTGTCTAAGGAAGGTTCTTCTCTTTTCCCAGGCAGCTCGAGGTTTCTCTTCCCAAGTTCTCCATTGAGGGCTCCTACCAGCTGGAGAAAATCCTCCCTAAGATGGGGATCAGTGAGGTCTTCACTTCCCACGCTGACCTGTCTGGTATCACCAACCGTTCCAACGTCCAGGTGTCCGAGGTGAGTCCTGAAGCTCCTGAGCACCTGCTATCAGAAGTTGCTATCCTAGCTGGGCATGGTGGCGCACGCCTGTAATCCCAGCGGCTCGGGAGGCTGAGGCAGGAGGATCGCAAGTTCGAGGCCAGAGGCAGTCTGTATAACTTGGCGAGACCCTGTCTCAAAACAAAAAGTAAAAACATGGGTCAGGGGTACAGCTCAGTTGTCCAGCACTTGAAGAGCATACAAGCCGAAGGCCCTGTGTTCAACCCC
Source organism: Pedetes capensis (assembly GCA_007922755.1). Lineage (NCBI taxonomy): Eukaryota > Metazoa > Chordata > Mammalia > Rodentia > Pedetidae > Pedetes > Pedetes capensis. The sequence continues at coordinate 20,777 of VMDO01026207.1, read as the reverse complement.
CAGTACTGGAAAAAAAAAAAAGAAAAAAGATATTGCTATCCTATCCCATCCCATTCCATCTTTCCCACGCTTTCCCCAGAGATGCAGACTTTCCTTTGTTTCTTGTCCTTTTGCAATAGGAAGCCATATCTGCCACCTTGCTTTAGGGGAAGGAGTTTTGTATTAAGCGATCAGAAGTCAGAATCAGTGACAAACTCCCTCCCTTCCAAGCTGTGTGACCTCCACTACAGACTTCGAGTCTCTGAGTCTCCTTTCTCTAATCTGTAAAATCGGAGCATCACACCTCCCTGGGAGATGTCAAGAGAATTCAAAGGCTGGCACATGCGCAGTGACTATGGGCTCAGCGCCTGGCACAGGGTAGCTGCTCTGTGGTTCCATTTCCAATTGTTGCGTGGCTCACTTGCACGCATGCTTGGATACTGATGTCCGTAGGCAGAAGCTTTGCCGTGTCCCATGCAGATGTCCCCCAGCCCCTGGCAGCCCACTGATGCCTGGCGTCTCTCTGCAGATGGTGCACAAGGCCGTGATGGAGGTGGATGAGGAGGGAACCAGAGCGGCTGTAGCCACAGGGACGATCGTCATGTTCAGATCGGCCCTGTTGAGTTCTCCAAGGATCGTGTTCAACAGGCCCTTCTTGGTGTCCATTATAGGGGACAAGCGCATCCTCTTCTTAGGCAAAGTGACCCGCCCCTGAGGTGGGGCTTCTCCTGACTCCACAGGCCTCTGCCGTGGGAGGCAGGGGGCGGCTGTGGCCCATCTGTCTGCTGGGAGTTGGTGGCTTACCTAGGTTTAGTTGATTGTTGTTGTTAGGTGCCGTCGAGTCGGTATCGGACTCATAGCGACCCTCATAGGGCTTTCAATGGCTGACTGTTTCAGGATTGCCTTGGGAGTGGATTGTCAGGCCCTTCTCCCATTTTTGCGGTGCTGGGAATTGAACTTGGGACCTCAGAGACTGCAGCGCAGCGCTCTACCAACTGAGCCAAATCCCAGCCCCTTAGTTGATTAATGTGTGTCATGAATAAGAAGATTGATATACTACTGATGATTGCCTCCTCCCACACAGTTGCAAGATGGGGTGCCATGAGGAAATCTGGGGATCACTTATTCTTGCCCTTGCCTTTCATCAGTGGAGATTAGCTCTGAGGGCCAGAGAGCTTGGGCGACATCCAAGCTCACAAAGCATGTTAGTGGCACAGACAGGCTCAGAGTCCAGGCCGCTGATGCTCAGTCCAGTGCCGCAGAGCTCCGTGGGAGAGTGGCCCCAATGGATGGGGCTGATCAGGAAGCACGTTTTCAACCCCGATTCCCACTATGAGCAACAATTCTCAGTCCGTCGTGGTTTGGAAAGAACACTGGAATGGAGGTGTGGAACAGGCCTACCTTCCCAGCCCTAACTAGCTACGTGACGATGGAGTAACACTGTCCCCGTCTAGGCCTCAGTTGTCCATGTCTACAGTGAAGGGTTGCCTGCAGCCATAGCCCTGTGGCATCTGATCCCGTCAGATCTCAGAAGCTAAGCAGGGTCCGCCTGTTTAGTACTTAGATGGGAGACGCCTGGGAACACCAGATGCTATAGGCTTGGGAGACAGACCCGGAAACCCACTCCCAAAAACCAATTCATCATTGAAAACCCTTGAACAGCAGAGAAGCATTGACAATAATATTTCCCCTGCTGTACGCATGGTCACTATAAGTTGGATACCGACTTGATAGCACCCAACAACAACAACAGTGAAGCGTCAGGGCAAGGATCCCATCGAAGGACCTTTGAAATCTTTAGAAAGTTTAGGCTGCTCCGTGCCAGTCAGACACTCAGACGTGCTCCATCCACTAAGTGAACGATTTGGCATCGGGGTGGAAGGGTCCCACTGCAGGATCACACCTCCCACAAATCAAGTTCTCATCCCAGGCCTGGCTGGGGCAGGAGAATGGAGGTCTGTTGCAAGCATTAGAGCATTGACCCCAGACGCTGGCGACTCACTTCCTGAACTTGGTATTGGCAGTAGCAATAAAGCATTCTGCAAAGCCTGGATCTCACCATCTTTGTGGAGGCAGCTCTGGGATGGGGATAGCAATGGTCACCGTGACCTAGGTTTGGTGGGAGAAGGACATGGCGATCCAAGCCCAAGGCAATCCTGAAACAACCAGCCATTGAAAACCCTGTGAGGGTCGCTATGAGTCAGACACAACTCCACGGCACCTACCAACAACAAGCCTTGGTGCTAGGCACTTCACCTCTCCCAGTACCCCCGTGGGGCAAGACTCCACTATTACCCCCACTTTATACATCAGGAGGGCACATGATGCACCCACTCACGTATCTCATACCTGGTGGAGCCAGGAGTAGAGGGGGAGAAGGGCCCCCAAGCCACCACTCTGCCCCATGCTCCACTGTAGAGGCAGATGAAGGCCTGGTGCCAGTACACCTCGGCCCCAGCAGGCCAGGGTCCACACAGGTGAGTTCCCTCCTTTCCTCCCACACCCACGTTTAGGTCTGCCCAATGACGGCATCGGACTCTTTAAAGAACAGATGAGTGAGTGAGCGAGTGACTTCTCCACGCAGCCTCCAATTGCCCCCTAACTAGCCACCCCTGGAACATGCCAGGCTAACTGCCCTTGCCCCCCTGAATGCTAGCATCATGCCTCTGCAAGGCTGTGTCTAGCACCCTGACCCCAGGGTCTGCACTGTGTTGAAGATAGGTACCCACTAGGAGTAACAAGGTCAGAAGCCTAAGTTGTTATTGTCCCCCAAAGTACTGACCCCCCACATGTCTGACAACCTGTCATGCTGAGCGCACTTGCGTGTTGCTGTGATGCTGAAAGCTATCCCATTGGTATTTCAGATGCCAGCAGGGGCACCTGAGCTTCCAGACAAGACAGACTAGGGAGACGGACCCAGGAGCCCACTCCCAAAACAATTAGCCATTGAAATCCCTGTGAATAGCAGAGAAGCACTGTCAAATACAGTGCTCAAAAATGAGCCCCAGGGCTGGAGAGCATTCAAGGAATGACTATGGAAGAGTTGCCTCCTCAAAATAGATTAGACCCTAATGATTGGAATGGAGCCCCTGGGACCTCTTTTGCTATAATATTGAACTCAACATAAGAAGATCACATGCATGGCACAGTGTCTGAGAGTGTTTCTTTCTGTTGTACATAGGGTTGTTGTGAGTCAGATCTGACTGACTGGTACCCAACAACAACAAAGTAGTGAGCACCTCAGATGTGCCAGCCCGTGCTGGGGATTTTCCATTTGTGAGGTCATGCGTCCCTCAACAACCCCACTTTATAGGGGGAAACAGCTGGTGACAGTGAGGGCCCCAACTCTAAGACCCCAGGTGGCACATATGTTGGCTGATGGAGGGACACACGGCCATAAGCAGATCAGCTTGTTCATGCTTTGCACTCACGGTGACTTTCCAGGACCCAGCGTCTTCCTGGGGTCAGCCGCCTCCCCCCATGGGCCTTTCCCTTCCGCAGTGTCTAGTCTTTCTTCGCAAACGCCTCTCTCCCTGTTTACCCTGGCAATCCAAGGTCAGGGGAGGCCCTGTCTGTGGATTGTGGTTAAGGCCAAGGTCCAGTGCTATCTAAGGTTTATTCAGCAAATAGCCATAAAGCAACTACTGTGCGCAGGTCGGTGTGGGGGATCGAGTGTGTTGAGCCTCTAGGGCCTGTCGCCCATCACAGCGCTGTCCTGGGGATCATCATAAGCTATTGACCTGAATCAGCACGTGATCCCGGGTGCACAGACCGGCATAGCAGCTCCGAGAGATGCAGAAGGGGAGGTAATGGGCTTCTGAGGGGCCAGGAAAGGTTTTGCCAAAGAGAGACGTGGGGCTGGTCTTGAAGGGGGAGTGGGATTTCCACAGACCAAGGATTTGGAACAGGAAGGGGACTACGGGGCAGAGGGACCGGCTGGAGAAGAGCAAGTTATGAGTGAGGTGTGGCGTAGGGGAAATCACAGAGGCTTGTTTGGACTGGTAAAGGTTGTGTGAAGGAGGTGGCTGGGCTGCCGGCTCAGGGACAGAGACCCTGCACACCAGGGCAATGTTTCCTCTGTTCCTTGTTCCCAGTGTCATTCTGGTTTGCCATTCGTGCCACAGCTTGTGTGTCCTCAGACCACTTCCAGTGGTCCTCTTCCCCAGCTGCCCCTCAGCATGTGCTTTCCACTCTGACGGCTAGGGGGCGCTCCTCTCCAATGCTCCACCGGCCCCTTCCCAGGACTGACCTTACCCAGGAGGTAAACCAGGTAACAGTGTGTGGGGCGGCTGTGCGTACAGCAGATTGTTCCTCCTAGGACCCTCTTTTTAGCCACAGTATTAGCCACTGGGGCCGACATGACGAAGTGACACCATTCGGGTGGCCTAAGCAACAGAAGTTGATTGGCTCACCATTCTGGGGGCTTGATGTCCAAGATCAAGGTGTTGGCAGGCTTGATTCCTTCCTAGGCTTCCCTCCTTGGCTTGCAGAGGATGTCTTCTCTCTGTGTCTTCACATGGTCTACAGCTGTGTGTGTTTGTGTCCAAAATCTCTCTTCTCAATGAGACACCAGCTGCATTGCCTTGTTGTTGTTCTTCTTTTTCTTGTCGTTGTTAGATGCCATTCAGTCGGTATCCGAAGCATAGTAACCCTATGTACAACAGGCAGAACACTATTGTCAGTGTTTCTCTGCTGTTCATAGGGTTTTCAATGGCAGATTGATTTTTGGGAGGGGGTTGTCTGGTCCTTCTCCCAAGCCTACAGCCCCTGGTGTTCCCAGGTGGTCTCCCATCCAAGTACTAACCAGGCCCGACCCTGCCTAGCTTCCGAGATCTGACAGGACTGGATGCCACAGACTATGGCTGAAGGTCCATTGCCTTAGGGCCCACCTAATGACCTTATTTTAACTTAATCATTTCTTTAAAGACTCTGTCTCCAAATACAGCCACATTCTGAGGTATGGGGTGTTAGGACTTTAGCATGTGGATTTGGAGGGAGGCACATTTCAGCCCATAAGGCCCCCGACCTCTTCAAATTCCTGAAGCTCCTGTTAAGCTCATTCTTAATTTTAGGAAGCCCTCTTCTCCTTCCCTCTGATCATACGCTCTCTAGGACCTCCCCTAGCCAGCTACTGCCAAATATGGGGGAATTCTGCACTGCTAAAGCCCGTAGTTTCTTCTCCCTTCTCTCCCTGAAGAGAGCCAGATTAGAGAGTGACCTTGGTCTTCAGGAAAAACAGTTCCCATCCCAATGAGCAGCCCTGCCAGCCTATGCTTCACTGTGGGGCTGGTTTAGCTAATTACGCAAAGGATCTCCATGGGGTGCCCAACAGGAATCGGGTCTGCAGTTCGGACAAGGGCACCGCTGTGAGTCCAGCAGACACAGGGGCTGGTAACAACCAAGTAAACAAAGAAGTAAATAAGAATTACAAACTGTGGTGAGGGCAGGTGTTTGTTGAGTATCCACTGTGTTCCTGGCATTGTTCGAGGTGCAGGGGAGAAATGAATGAAATTCCCTTCCCTTGTGGAGATGGCCGCTTAGTGTGGGGAAATAGGAAAAGGAAACATAATAAAGAGTAGAATAGACAAGGAAAACACAGAGCCCATCCGTTGAGGACAAGTGCTGTGGAGTGTGACCCGCGCCAAGAGTGGAGGATCAGGAGCAACAGAATTGAGAGTATTTCAGCTGAGAGCCCTGGCCGACACTCCCTTGGCTGAGGGGTCAAGGTGGACATCACCAGCAATGAGTTGTGTCCCCATCTCCTATCTCTGCCATGGCACGATGAGGTGGGAACATCACCTCGGTGAGACCTTCCCCCAAACCCAGACCTCAGTTTAGCCATGAGAAAAGAGCAGCCAAACTCAAGTGGGGGAGTGTCCGGCAGGGCACATGATCAGCCCTCCTCCAAAGTGGCAGCTTGTGATAGGCAAAGACGTCCTGAGGATCCACCACAGCCTGGACAGGACTAAGAAGATACAGGAACTAATGTGACGTGGGGTCCCAAACAGGAAGCTGGTGGAGTCCAGTGAGTCTGTGCCGTGTCAGAGTGTGGTTCTTAGTTTTGATAACTATGCCATGGTGATGGGCGGTGTTTACATTAGGAGAGCCGAGAGAAGCAGCACGGGAACTCTGTATTGTCTCTATAACTTGTCGGCAAATTCAAGTGTCTCAAAATAAAAAATTAAAAAAAAAATAAATAAAATGATCCATCAGTAAGGTGCAAAGGTGTAACACCTGAATCCCGGTGACTCAGGAGCCTGAGCCAGGAAGATTGTAAGTTTGGGGCCAGAGGCAGCCTGTATAACTTAATGAGACTCTGTCTCCAAATTAAAATGAAAATAAAAATGGGCTGGGGTGCAGCCCAAAGGTAGAACACTTTCAAACTATGTTTGAGACCCTAGGTTCAACTCCCAAGTATTGCTAAATAAATAAGCAAACAAAGCCAAAAGGGGAAGGAAGGAGAGAGGGAAGGAAAGAAGGAAGGAGAGAAGGAAGGAAAGAAAAGAAAGAAGACAGGGAGAAATAAAGAAGAAAGGAAGAAACAAGAAAGAGAAGGAAAGAAAGAAAGAAAGAAAGAAAGAAAAAGAAAGAGAAAAGAAAGAAAGAAAGAAGAAAGAGAAGGAAGGAAGGAAAGAAGGAAGGAAGGTGAGAAAGAAGAAAGAAGAAAGAAAGAAGACAAAAAGAAAGAAAGAAGAAAGGAAGAAAGACAGAAAAAAGTAAGAAGAAAGAAAGAGAAGGAAGGAAGAAAGGCAGGCAGGCAGGCAGGAAGGGAGGCATGCAGCCAGCCAAGAAGAGAATAGGAGTGGGGTTGGGAGTCCCCAAGGCAGAAGCAGAAGACCAGTAGTTCTGGAATAGAATGGGGCCTTTGGAGGTGATTTGGGAACCTTCTGTAGCCAGGACTGTGTGAGGTGGTGGCGTTGAAGCTGAGACCTAAGGGGTAGCAGGAGTAGATGGAGCAGTTAAAAGTGGACCTGATGAGCAAAGTCCCAGATTGGAAAGGGTGTGTGCTGTTCACAAAACAGAGCGAGCATGCATGTGGCCAGAGCCAATGACAGAGGGGTGGTGGTGGAGGGAGGCTTACTGCTTGGGCAGCAGCCATGATTCAGCGTGGGCACTGGCTGGGACTGATGGTCATAAGGAAAGGTGGTGCCTGGAGGCCATGTCCTGTGTGCCTGGTAGCCGTTCTGTGCCATTCCTCTGTGTGCTCAGTTAACGAAGAGGCAAGCTCAGAGGCACCTGCAGGGGGCACTGAGGGACAATAAGCAGGTAACATTGCGGGCTCTCCCCAGTGTCTTGTAGAGTCTCTCCAGGGTGCTGCCTTCTGCCAACCTCCCCCAAGACCACATGGGCGGGAATGTGACCCATACCAATCATGGTCCCCAAAGTCACAAGCCCTAACACCATCATCTCCCCAGTTTTGAAATCCGCAAAGATCAAAAGTCTACAGTCAAAAGTTCCCAAAGATCCTAAAGTCTACAGTCCCTAAAGATCAAAATTCCGAAAATCACAATCCTGAACGATTAAAATCCGGAGTGCTGAAGTCCTGACATTCCAAAACCAAAAGAAGCCCACCATTCCTATGGAGAAACAGAAGGCTACATGAGAGGGATGGAAAGCTGAAATCCTAGACAGGGAAGAGTCAAACTATTTGTCTGTACTGGTGTTCCTTCCAACAAAGGACATTCCAGGATTTCTCAATGAATTAAAGTAGGTTTGCCTGGCCGCTGGGGGTGGTGGCGAATGACTGTAATCCCAGCATCTTGGGAGGTGGAGGAAGGAGGATCACCAATTCGAGACCACAGGCAGTCTGCGTAATTTGGCGAGACCTTGTCTTTAAAAAGTAAACAAAAAATGGGCTGGGGGTGCAGGTCAGTGGTCCAGCATTTGCAAAGTGTGCAAGCGAGAAGCGCTGGGTTCAACCACCAGTCCAGCAAAAAAGAAAAGAAAAGAAGAGGAGAGGAGAGGAGAGGAGAGGAGAGGAGAGAAGAGAAGAGAAGGGAAGAGAGGAGAAGTAGATTTGCCTGAAGAAGCCAACAAAGTCATGGACCGGGTCAAAAATAATTATACGCACAATAGGATAAGAACTCACGCCATGGCGCTCCTGTGCAATCACCAGTATTGCTTCTGTCAAATGTGCGATCTGTATGAGTGCATGTGGAATGGATTTCCAAGTGCCCACAACAACATAGAAGCATGGCACGGAAAATGGAAAAATCCACTAGGACAGGAAGCCCCAACCCCCAGGCCATGGACCAGTACCAGTGTGAGTGCTGGGTGAGTAAGCGAAGCTCATCTGTATTTACATAATAAATGCAATGTGCTTGAATGGTTTAGAAACCACTATGCCCCCACCCCTGGTCTGAGGAAAAATTGTCTTCCGTAAAACCAGTCCCTGATACAAAAAAAAAATATTGGGGGCAGCTGCAATAGGGAGTGCTTACAATGATGCGCACAGATCACAGAAGAATGTCACAAGGAATAGCGCCATGTGGAAACTGCACTAGCACACAGCTCCATTAGCAGAGCTGTGCCCTAAATGAACAACAGCACTATTCACGTCAATGCACGGTTTCAAGATAAGAATTAAGGATGATGAAAGTTGGGCAGCTCTTGTGGACTGCCTCACTGCCATTGCCCGTAACCGGTCCCTGCAATAAATTGGTACGTAGGTCAACTTTTCTTTTTAGTGTTGTTTGTTTTGTCTCCAGTATTTTAAATTGTTATGTCTGCAGCCATGGTACCCCAGCATTTGATCCTTCCTGATCTCGGAAGCTAAGCAGATTCAGCCTGGTTAGTACTTGGATGGGAGACTGCCTGAGAATACCAGGTGCTGGAGGCTAGGGAAAAGGACCTGGCAGCCCATTCCCAAAACAATCAGACATTGAAAACCCTATGAATAGCAGAAAGGCACTCACAATAGTGCAGGGCATGGCACAGTATTGGAGAATGTTTCCTTCTGTTGTATACAGGGTCATGATGAGTGGGACCTGACTTGAGAGTACATAACAGCAACAATAATTTTAAATTTTAGTATTATTATTATTTTTTAAATTTTTATTTATTTATTAATTTTTTGCGGTACTGGAGTTTGAACCCAGGCCCTTGCACTTGCGTGCTTTGCAAGTGCTGGACCACTGAGCTGCACCCCAAGTCCATTTTTTTACTTTTTTTTTTTTTTTTTTAGTCAGGGTCTCGCTAAATTACGCAGACTGCCTCTGGTCTCAAATTTGCAATCCTCCTGCCTCCACCACCTGAGCCACTGGGATTACAGGCGTGCACCACTGGGTCCGGCTGATTGTTAGTATTATTTTTTATAATCAACTATGCTATGTATTTCATCTTCATATAACCTCCAATACTGGAGGGATAAATTGAATTCCGTTTCATTAACTTTGTGTCTAAGCATTGTTTGTGTATGTAAAAATGTCGAAACTTCCTCAGTAGATGAAGAAATGGCCTTTCTTTTTTTAATTTTTTTTCCAAAACTTGAGGGTGAACCCAGGATCTCACACACACTTTTTGGCATGGACTCTAACACTGAGCTAGACTCCCAGCCCCCTAGAGATAGAGTCTCACTAAGTGATGCAGGCTGTCTCTAGCCTCAAATCCGCAATCCTCCTGCCTCTCCCTCCCAAGTCGCAGAAATTACAGGCATGTGCCACCATGCCTGGCCTAGAATTGTCTTTGTAGAACAGCTGCATTTGTGAAAGGTAACATGTTCCTGAGTTCTAGGCTCTTCAGGTGACTACTTATCCAGAAGTGACCCATTTCAGGTACTGACGGATCTCATCAAGACTTAGGTTGGCCATCACAGTACTTCAGGTGACAGCGGTAATAAAGCTGGGTGCATACATTTACTAACCATAGTAAAGTGTGTCTTTGCACACGTGACCTATTTCTTTATGAATACAGTTTGTAATTGCTATAGCCATGTGACTACTGTTCATGTTCCTGAGCGTTTATGCATACAAAAATATATAGGGTACTGTTGCCTATTTTACTATGTGAAGTGGCCTATGAAGTGTTCTGTCATGGTATTTATGCTTCTCAAAAATATCTCTTCTAACAATGTAAATGTGGCTGGGATTTAGCTCAGTTGGTAGAGTGCCACTCTGTGCTGAGGCCCTGCGTTCGATCCCTAGCACTGCAAAGACGGGAAAAGGACATGGCTGCCCACTCCCAAAGCAATCCCAAAACAATCAGCCATTGAGATCCTTATGAGGGTCACCGTGAGTTGGACCCAACTCAACAGTACCTAATAACAACAACAAAAAATGTAAATAGTTTTGAAGACTATTTTAAATACCTTTTCCAGAATTATATTGTTATGGTTTGAATCTAAAAAGTCCCCCAAAGGTCATGTGTTTGAAAACTTTGTTCCCAAGTGGCAGTGCCTCCTGGTTGTTGTTGTTGTTGTTAGGTGCCATTGAGTCGAGTCCTACTCATAGCGACCCTATGTACAGCAGATGGAAACACTTGCCAATTCTGTTCCAGGCAAACAATCTTATTTATGTTTAAGCCCATTGTTGCAGACACTGTGTCAATCCATCTAGTGGAGAGTTTTCCTCTTTTGCGTTGACCTGCCACTCTCCCAAACATGATGTCCTTCTCCAGGGATTGATCTCTCCTGACTACATGTCTGAAATATGTAAGACGCAGTCTGGCCATTCTTGCTTCCAAGGAGCACTCTGGTTGCACTTCTTCTAGGACAGATTTGTTGGTTCCTTTGGCCGTCCATGGTATATTCAATAGACGTCTCCAGCACCACAATTCAAAAGCATCAATTCTTTTTCTGTCTCTCTTGTTCAATGTCCAGCTTTCACAACCATATGATGCCACTGGAAATACCATGGCATGAGTCAGACGCACCTTCATCTTCAGTGTGACATCTTTGCTTTTCAATACTCTAAAGAGATCTTTTGCCACAGCTTTTCCTAGAGCAATGCGTCTTTTGATTTCTTGACTGCTGCTTCCACGGGTGTTGATTATAGAAACAAGCAAAGCAAAATCTTGGACAACCTCAATCTTTTCTCCATTTATTGTGAAGTTGCGTACTGACCCCGTCATAAGGATTTTTGTTTTGTTGATGTTTAGTCGTAACCCATATTGAAGGCTATGATCTTTGATCTTCATCAGTAAATGTTTTAAATCCTCTTCACTTTCAGCAAGCAGAGTTGTGTCATCTGCATAGCGCAGGTTGTTAATGAGTCTTCCTCCAATCTTGATGCCACGTTCTTCCTCATAAAGTCCAGCTTCTCAGATTATTTGCTCAGCGTATAAATTGAAGATATTGGGTGAAAGTATACAGCCCTGACACACATCTTTCTCAACTTTAAACCACTCAGTGTTTCCTTGTTCTATTCAAACATCTGCCTCCTGGTTCATGTACAGATTTCTCATGACCACAATTAGGTGTTCTGGTATTCCCATTTTCCGAAGTGTTATCCATCATTTATTATGATCCACACAATCAAATGCCTTTGCATAGCCAATAAAACATAGATAGACATCTTTCTGATATTCTCTGCTTTCAGCTAATATCCAGCTGATATCAGCAATGATGTCCCTGGTTCCCCACCCTCTTCTGAATCCCGCTTGATTATCTGGTAATTCCCTGTCTATATACTGCTGCAGTTGCTTCTGAATGATCTTTAGTAGAATTTTCCTGGTGTGCTATATTAATGATATTGTCTGATAGTTTGCACATTCAGTTGGATCCCCTTTTTTGAATAGGCGCAAATATGGATCTCTTCCAGTCAGTTGGCCAAGTAGCTGTTTTCTAAACCTGTTGGCACAAACATGTTAACACCTCCAGTGCTGCATCTGTGTGTTGAAACATCTCTACGGTATCCCATCAATTCCTGGAGCCTTGTGTTTCGCCAGTTCTTTCAAGGCAGCTTCCACTTCATCTTTCAACACCATTGGTTCCTCTTCATATGCAACCTCTTGCATATGAATGGTTGGTCATCTACCAATTCTTTCTTGTATAATGACTCTGTGTATTCTTCCCATCTTCTTTTGATGTTTCCTGCATCATTTAATATTTTCCCTGTAGAATCTTTCACTACTGCCACTCAAGGCTTGAATTTTTTCTTTACTTCCTTAAGCTTGAGAAACACAGAGCATGTTCTTCCCTTTTGGTTTTCTGCGTCCAGCTCCTTGCACATGTCATTATAATATTTGTTTTTTGTCTTCTCGAGCTGCCTTCTGAAGGTTATGGAAATTTGAGAGGGGGAACCTCTCTTTGCAGAGCTGAGTCACCAGGATGGGGCCTTTGGAGGGTTTCCATGGGCCCCTGGTTGCAGTAGCTCTCTCTGCTCCTGACCAGCCATCTGTGAGGTCCTCTGCCACAGGCCCTGCTTCCTGCCCCATGCCATGCCTGCACTGCCTCTGTGGACTGAAATTCTCTAAACCATGAGCACCAATAAATCAACCCTCTAATCCGTTTGTTTTTCTCAAGCATTCACCACAGCGACACACCTACTAACACAGATATTTGGGAGATTTTGATCTTTGGTTGTTTTTTTTTTTTTTTTTTTTTTCACAGTACTGGGGTTTGAACCCAAGGCCTTGCGCTTGCATGCTTGCAAGTGCTGGTCCACTGAGCTGCACCCCAGCTCACCTCTTTTTACTGTTTTTGAGACAGGGTCTCACTAAGTTCCACAGCCTGCCTCTGGTCTCCTGCCTCTGCCTCCCAAACCACTGGGATTACAAGTGTGCACCCCCATGCCCAGCTTGATCTTTGGGGATCTGGATCTCTCTAGATTTTAGTATTCAGAATTATGATGTTTCAGGATTAGTTGAAGACAGAAGAAATCAGGCAAGGGGCGGATCAGCGACCTTCCTGCAGCTGTGGCAGAAAGCATGTTAAAATGCACACATATTCCTGGTCCAGCTCCAGGAACTGGAATATTTGAGGGGGGGCCTTTAAACTTCCTCTTGGGATTTGGATGTGCACACGAGATTTTCACTCTCCACGACTCACAGTGCATGAGAGGGCTGAGCCACAGAATCAGCTCACCGTGTCACCCCAACACTCAGACCCCAGGGACTCCCTGCCCCTCTGCTCCCTGCAGCACCGCCCACCCATCTTGGTGCCCAAGGTGACCTTCCTAGTCCTCAGGGAGCACAGGCCACGATTGGCTTTGAATCTTGAGCCTCATTACAGCAGGTCACTGCAAGGCTCTGGGCAGGTCACAAGCACAAGCCCAGTGGAGTCCAGGTGTCATGTCCTCACTGAGGTTGCAGACTCTGCAGGTCTTCAGGACACTGCCTAAGGCCCCCTCCTCCTCCTGACCACAGGACTATTACACAGGACACCAGAGAAATGAGAACTTCAGGTAGTGAATACATTTAGTGCAAACATGTGTCCCGAATTCTGACGTATCTTTGTTTGCCGAATGTGACAACTTGATCTATAGGGAAGAGGGATGAGCAAGACACAGCTGCCCCGATGGCCAGACGCCCAGTCTTCCCTGTGGAGAAAAGGTCGCGTCCAGAGCTGCAGGCCAGTGATGCTCACCAGAATGGGAGTGGGGATGGGGCTTGGGTGACTCAAGGGACAGGCAGTTCCATGAGGAAGGACACAGGCGGCATCTTGCTACCTGACACACACCCTCCAATGATCAAAGGCTTACTCATCCATGACGTCCTCAAGCCAAAGGCTGAGGCCGGGCCGGCTGCAGAGCTATTGCCTCAGGAGGTTTAATAAGGAAGTTGAAGCTGTTGTGGAGGCAGGCAGCTGGTGGGGACAGAGAGGCTCTTCCGCTGCGGTTTGGGGGGGGGGGTGTCCTTCCTCCTTTCCCCTGCTCAGGTTGGGGCTACTCCCTCTGCAAGGAGAGCTCAGCTCTGGGGAGCACTGCAGGCGGCTCCCAGCTGTGGAGGGATGGGGTCAGACCACGTGAGAGTGGAGATGCGGGGATCTTCTCCAGTCATTGTGAGGACAGGAGAGGGCTCCCAACAGGCGAGTGACCAAAGAAATTTATTTATTTATTTGCAGTACTGGGGGTTGAACATGAGGCCTCGTGCTTGCATGCTCTGCAAGTGCTGGACCACTGAGCTGCATCTCCAGCCCATTTTTTTACTTTTTGAGACAGGGTCTCGCTAAGTTACACAGACTTCCTCTGGTCTTGAACTTGCGATCCTCCTGCCTCCACCTCCTGAACCTCTGTGATTACAGGTGTGCACCACCGTGCCCAGTTCCACACTTACTCTTAATAAATTATCTAGACTGTGGTATTCAGTCATAGCAACAGAAAATGAGCTAAGACAACCATCTCAGCATTGTCTCACAAGGGGGCAGTTCAGGGAGGCACCTGGAGGGTCCCTGGACTGGAGTTAGTCTATGGTGGTTTTAGGGCAACAGGAAGCACGGTCAAGGTTTGTAGACCAAGAGAGTGGTCTCTGGACCCTGTGAGTCTGGATGGAGTTAGTTTTGGGGTCATTTGGTGTGGCCTCATCTTGGAGCATTTGGACCTGAACCCCCTCCTGGAAAAACGCTAGACTTCGTGCGAGCTGCAGGTCCACTGGGAGCAGGTGATCTGACTTGTACAGTTTGCTTTGTAAATGGTGACTTGGGTTTCATGGCTTCTTGGGAGGGAGAGTGTTGCTCAGAAAGAGAATGCTGTGGCCATCTAAGGAGAGCGTGGACATCAGATGGGGCCTGTTGGAATGCGTAATGTTCAGCGGGGTCTTCTTTACAGAGCAGTGAACCTTGGCTCCTACGGTGGCAGCTGCTTTAGTGCCCTGGCCAGCCACATCCACCTCACCCTCAGGCAGCACCCTCGGGGACAAATGGGCTTCACTCATGTGGATATCAGAGTCGATTTCTGGTGTGGCCAAGTGGGTGGGCAGTGGACCACACATCGTGGAACGCGACCAGGTATGGCACCTGAACTTTCCTTCTTCGCTAGCTACAGGAGCTGAGTTTCTTCCCGGATGACATGCTATTCATTCTGTAATCCTTAGCTTGCAGAACACGGAGTGAATTCCAGGCCCCCAAGCTCCCAACTCAGCAACTCCAGCGCCATCCTTGGTTCCATCCTGTCCTTTGCAGGATCGGCCACCAAGTCCTGTCAGTCCTCCCTGCTGAGCTTGTCTCCCCTCTGGCCCCTTCCTGTGTCCTTCGCTGGTTCCCGTGGAGGCTGAAGCGTCTGGCCCTTCTGCTTCTCCTCTTCCTCCGAAAACCACACCCCTTCCCGCTGCCTTCGCCCTCCCCAGCCAAGGGGAAGTTTCTGCAGTGTGATCTCAGCACCACTGTCCCTGTTCACACTATTTTGGGGCTCCCCGATGCGCTTTGAAAAAAATCCTCAGATCCTGAACAAGGCGTGGTCCTGCCCACATTGTTCTGTTTAGCTCCACAAACGGCCGTGGTTCCCTCAAACTTGGTGGCCCAGACCACAGGATCTTCTGGCCCCCAGACACACCACGCTCTTACTTCTTTCCCGCCCCCACATCACCCCCGGTGTTGTCCTCCAGGTACACGGGATTTTGAATTTTTGGACAACTATTCTGGGAGGGCAAATGCGGCTCCGCCAGTCTCCAGTTGTTCTGGGCTCAGGTGGCAGCTTGCACATTGCAGGTCAGAGGTTGTCAGGTCCAAGGCGGAGGAGAGCTGCTCAATTCATGGTAGCCAGCAAGCAGGGAGCGTGAGGCAGGAAGGGGCCAGGGATAAATCAGTTACTGTCCTGTGCACAGGATGAAGACCACTGGAAGGCGCTGCCCAGCTGTACCTTCTTCCTCCCCGATCCTCACTGCCAGCCCCACTTGGAGGGCGGGAAAATCACACAGGCCAGTGCCTTGCAGCCCTGGACTTCACTTCTCGTTAGTGAGAGAAGCGGCAGGTGAGAACAGGGGCCAGGCTCTCCCCGCAGGTGGCCACCATCGGAAGCCCATCAGCATGATATTGGGTGACCAAGAGGTAGAAGGACTCTGAGCCCGGAGGAGAGAAAGGAATGAAACTCAAAGAATGGGGGTCCAGAGCCACTTAAGAGAAAGACTCAGCCTTCGCCACAAGATCCAGACCCAACTCACAGACAGGAAGAACCCAGGGGCCGCACCGGGATCCTGAGACAACCGGACAGAGGTCAGGAGGGACTGAGCTGGGGCTTGCCGGAGCTGGGGAAGGCCAAACCTCCCTGGATGGAATGGGGGCGGCCCCAGCTGAAGGGCAACCAGCCACAGGGGTCTGAGGAAACTAGTCACATGGAAAAGAATCTCTCAGGACTTTTGGATTGCTGCCAGGGCACGTTTCAGAGGCGATGCCTGGCCTTCTTACATGCGTGCACACACACGTACGACCATGTCCCCCATCAACTTCCCACCATGTACAGTGGACCCCTGAGAGGCAGCAAGGAAAGCCCAGTATGTCCATGGAGGGTCCCCTTCTCTTCTCACCCCAAGATCCTCAAGCGAGGGGACCTCACAGTGCACTTGCTCATCCCTGGGGAGGGGACCCCAAGCACTTGCTCCAGCCCAGACTTCTCTGCTGACTTCAGGCCTAGCTGCTCCCAGAAAGTCCCTGGGGCGTCCTGAGGAGGCTCGGGCTGGGGGAGGTCCAATCCTGGCTGCGCACCTGCGCTCTGAGGCGGCCCCCGGCTGCCTTTCCCACCCCAGAGAGTCCTTCACCAAAAATCCCATTCCCCTCGTCTTCCCAACCAACCATGAAGCCACTCGCTTTTCGGCCGGCTCTGGAGCCGCACAGAATGGCCGTCCCTCTCCAGCCAGGCCCTTAGTGTGGCCCTGAGTCACTCTCTGCTCTGTAGCCAAAGTGACTTTTCCAGGACACAAGTCTTTCTGCACCAACTCTCTGTTTAAACGCCCCCCTCCCAAGCTCCCTGTGTCTCCTCGGGGCCGTTCCAGAGTCCTTACCATGAGTCAGGCCTTTTGGCCGCTCTGTTAGGACGCCTTCGTCTCTGCAGCCCTCATGCCCTACACCCCACACCTACCACTTTCTTTCAGATTCTCGAACGCGCCCTCACTGTTCTTTCTCCTGCCTGAACGTTCTCCTGTGTGATCATCTGGCCACTGTCTAGTCCTCCTCTGATCTCAGCACAGAAGCCACCTCTTCCAGGAAGCCTTCCCTGACTCCTAGCCTGAGTTCAGTGCTCTCCTCAAGCATTCAGAGGATTTCTAGTCATCCATTTGCTCTTCAGATTATAAATCCCATGAGGGCCATCGTGGTGAAAGTCTTTAGGAAAAGAATTGCTGTGCAGCTAACAGTGCTCCTTTGGCACTGGGAAGGCTGGGGTAACACCCTTTCAGCAATAACAACTACCCGTGTGGCCTTGGGTAAATCCCTAAACCTCTCTGTGCCTCTATCTCCTCATCTGTATTAAATGAGGCTAACAACAGCATCTAGGTCATGAGGGTGTCGCAGGGATTAAGCGGGTTGTCTGAGGCTGAGGGCTTTGCAGACTGACTGGTGTAAGAGCCTGGCTATTCAGTGGCTGAGTGATGAGCCCCAGGCCCCCTGTTGTTCCCAGAGGCCATGCCCCACCAGCTCAGGGACCACTGCATGACCACTTCCTCTGCAAGTGTGTGTTTATTCCTCATTTGCTCCAAGCCCAGCAGCCTGGGTGTTGACACAGTCATCTGTCAGCTGACGTTAGTTTGGGAACCTGGCAACTAGCTACTCTCCCCCACTTTGGGGTGCTGGGGGGGCAGAAGGGAGGTGTGACCAGCAGGTCCTGATCAGTGGCAAGGGTGAGGGGTCCAGGAGCTGTGTTAGACATGGGGAGGGCCAAGGCCTCCCGCAAGAAGGGGGGATGGGCAGAGTCTTGGAGAGGGAAATAGTGAAGCAGAAACTGGGGACCAGGTGGCCCCAGAGGCAGGAATGGGCCATAGGGCAATAGGGTCCCCTCTGGGTTCTGAGCCTGAGGTCCTGGTGAGTTTGGCAGAAAGGCCCAAGGCCTGGGGTGGGACTGAGACTTCCTGGAGTTGGAACCTTAGATTTAGGGCACAGGCAAATGTAGGGGAGTCAGGCAATCAGCAAAGAGGGGCAGGAAGGAAGTATTCAGGCCCAGAAAGATGGCTTAGGGCTATCAGAAGGCCTCTGAGCCCCGACTGATCAGTTCCCAGGCCACTGTGCTGTAGGGGCCACATAGGCAGGTACTGCTGTTTTGTGAGGATGAGAGATAGCCAGCCATGCCCCAGCCACGTGGTGCACGGAGGCCAGGCTGCCGCACAGTCCCACGGGGCTCCTTCATGGAAGCCTCATCCTTCAGTGGGCAGCTCTAGGCCTGCTTGGGGTTGGCGATTTTGGCCAGAAAGAGAAGGCTCTGGGTGTCTGTGTGGGTGATGGCCATCAGAAAGGGCATGTTGAAGTTCACAGTAAAT
The DNA here is from genome assembly GCA_007922755.1 of Pedetes capensis. Lineage (NCBI taxonomy): Eukaryota > Metazoa > Chordata > Mammalia > Rodentia > Pedetidae > Pedetes > Pedetes capensis. Next base: position 2,462 of record VMDO01026207.1, on the reverse strand, counting down.
GGATCCATTTTTCCAGATGTGAGGATCATTTTGATTCCCGTGGCAGCAGCTGCTTCTGTGCCCTCTTCAGCCACATCAAGCACAGCCTTGTGGACCACCTGGGGGGGACATGGGTGCATTAGGTAGAGGCGAGGTTGAGTGGAGGGAAGCAGCCTGCCTGCCTGCCACTAGGGGACTCACGGGCAGAGCCTGTAGCATCGATGGCCTGCCTGTCTCTTGGCTGCTTCATCTGTTTGTGGCTCCCATTAAGCCTCTCAGCTCGCTATGCACAGGCCCTTTGCACAGATGCGCAAACTGAGACTCAGAGGCACGAGTGACTTGCCTGGCGTCCCAGAGGTAATGATGGGCACTGGGATCTAGGTCCTCTCTGTCTGAGTCTGGACTGGACTCTGCATCATCCCCAACGCACTACCGCAGGGAGGAGGGGCCAGGGCAGCACCAGGCAGCTCTCTGGCCGCAGCTTCCTGGCCGCGTTCTGCAGGCCACCACGGGATTCCACAGGCCTCCTCCTCCACCCTCCCTGTGGTGCTCAGCTACTCTGCACTGGACATGGCTTTGCATCCCTGGACCCCGCCAGGCTCCTCCTGAGCAAATCCCTCCATCCCTGTGCTCTTTGCAAGGCAGGTGCGGAGCCCAGCACATTGCTCTGTGGGAGCACAGCACGGAGGACTGTGGGGCTGTGCGCTGCCCCTTTGCTCTAACTATTGTGCTTCTAGGAACACGGTCTGGGGGGCCCAAGCCATCTTCTCTCATACTCTTAGCACCTTTCATCCCAATTGCTCTGCAGCGGTTGCTATTACCTTCTACCTGCCAGGCACTGCCTAGGAGCCAAGAACTAGTGACCTTCCTTTATGGATGAAAATCTGAGTGGGGAAGGCTTTGGGGCCCATGGCAAATCTTGGCACCGTGACCGCTCCTGCTGCTGTCTGCTCCCAAGCCCAGGCTCTTCCCCACCATGGCTCCGGGTGCCATGTTGCAGAAGGATCAGGTGGGGACCGGCCGCATCACGTCATGCTAGGAAGAGCTTGGGGCAGTCCAAAGAGGGAGACTGGATGCCCCGAAATGCAGGTATTTGCACAAATTCACTGTTCCCCAAACGTCCACCTGGCCTTCACCATTCGAGTTCAGGCCCAGAAGATGAACAGTTCAAAGTTTACGGACTCACCTCGGAGACCTTCAGGTTCTTGATCCCTGTGATCCCGGACAGGTCAGCATCCTCGGAGAAGACTTCCTTGATGCCCAGCTGGGTAAGCATTTGCTCCAGATTATAGTCACTTGAGATGGAAAACTTGGGCAGGTAAATCTCATCGATCCGGCTAGGGAACGAGAAAAAAAAAAGTCCCATGAAATAGCAACACACAGCCATTCTATCTGCAATCCCCAACTTCCTCCAGCTCCAGCTCTCCTGATACTGGCCTCTTCCTCTACTACCTTCCCCATGCTCACATTCTAATTTATCCAATACTCTACTGATTTTTTATATTTATTCTTATCTCCCCCCAGCTATAAGGAAAGCATTATGGCGGCAGGAAATCCTGTGTTTTAGTTTCTGATATCACCTCGAGGACTAAATCAGTGCCTGGCACATAATGGGTGCTCAATTAACCATCCAACAAATGCTGGACAAACACATAGTGAGTTCATGTGATGGCTGGCCAGTGGGGAGCTGGTTCTCTGAGCCCACCCCATCTCACTCTCAATTGACCCTTATTCTTTGTCTCTCTCTACATTTAAGAGGCCGAGACCTGGAGAAATCCCACGGGAAGTGTTGGGATTGCATTGACAATCCCTCAGACTGGTGTGTGAGTGAGAGGAAGCCCTGAAGTGGAGGAACAGAGGGACTCAGGAGGCCTGATGGAACGGGAGCCGGCCGGCTGCTCCAGGCCTGGGGACGCGCACCTCTTCTTCAACGAGCGCCACCACCTGCTCAGGGTCTCTGGCAGCAGCTTGGCCTCCACATCCTGCATTTTGCCCTGGTCAGGGAGGATGAAGAGCGCGCTGGCGTTGCCCAGGTAGGGCAGCTCCACCAGGGTGCAGGCCAGCTCCTCGTCCCGGAAGTAGGGTATGGTCAGGTCCTCGATGCTCATCATGGCCACCTGCACCGACTTGGTCTTGCTCACGTGGAACTCAGACTCGAAGGTGTCTCGGGGGTCGAAGGGCGTCTTCCACTTGGCTAAAGGCGGATCAAGCAGTCAGAGACCATTGGCATGTGGGGGGACCCTGCCTCCACCCCACCTCTGCCATCTCTTCCTTTCTTTTTTTTTTTTTTTTTTTTTTTTTTTTTTTTTTGCTATACTGGGGGTTGGGCTGGGATTTAGCTCAGTTGGTAGAGCGCTGGGCTGCAGTCTCTGAGGTCCCGAGTTCAATTCCCAGCATGCCGAAAATGGGAGAAGGTCCTGGCAATCCACTCCCAAGGCAATCCCAAAATAGTCAGCGATTGAAAACCCTGTGAGGGTCGCTAT
>VMDO01026206.1:0-27069 GCA_007922755.1 Pedetes capensis | reverse complement strand
TCTTTTGTCAAAAATCAATTTATGGTGCTCTTTCTGGATCTTATTCTGATCTATTTTGATCCATGTATCTATCATTATAGTAATCACTTGTTTTGATTATGATAGCATTTTAGTAACTTTGGAAACCAAGTAGTATAAGTCCTCCATCTTTTACAAATTCTTTCAGCTCTTCTAATTTCTTTTCATTTCTACACAAATTTCAGCATCATATTGTCATTTTTAATTAGAAATTATTTAATTACTAGGATTTTGATTGAGATTGCATTGAACTGTCCAATAAAACTTTCTGTGATGATGGAAATATTCATTTTTATTAGTATTTTATTTATACATGTTATTGGGGTATAGAGTAATAAGTCATTTGATATATCCATTATGCAACAATTAAATCAGTTTTGCTTATACTTCCATTTCTTAAGACATTTTGCAGAACAGAATAAATAAAAGAAGAAAAAATAAGTAAGAATCTCAATTAATGTGCAATGAGCCATATGTAACATGGCTTATACCTTGATTGGTTTTTCTTTCCTTTTTTCCCCTTTTTAAAAATATTTCCTTTTGTATATTCATAGAGTTGCATCCTATATTTTGTGTTTTTTCTCTCCCTCTTTACCCCCTATGTTATTCCCCTTTCCTTTTCCCCTTTCCCCATTATCCACTTCTCACTAGTCTCCTCACCCGTCATATTGGATCCACTTGTATTTTCCATTCTTAGATAAGTACAGTTGTACGTGTGTGTGTGTGTGTGTATGTGTATAATTTTTTTCCTTTAACGTATATTTAACTCTTATAAATTAGTAAGAACATGTGATATTTCTCTTTTTGAGTCTGGTTTGTTTTGCTTAAAACAATACTCTCCAGTTGATGGAAATATTCTTTATTTGCTTTGTTCAATATGATGGGTACTAGCCACATGTGCAGATTGAGAAACTTGGAAGTTAGCTAGTGTAACCAAGGAACAGAAATTTTAATTTAATTTAACTTAATTTAAATTTAAATTTAAACTACTACTAGGGCTGTTTTTATTACAGATACCCTCAAGCGAGGTCTGGCTAATAGTGACCATATGTACAACAGAAAGAAACATAGACTAACACTGTACCATGCATGGGCTTTTTTCTTTATGTTTAAGCCCATTGTTGTAGACACTATGTCAACCCATCTAGTTGAGGATCTTCCTTTTTTTCATTGACTTGTCAATCTCCCAAACATGATGTCCTTCTCCAGGGATTGGTCCCTGCTGACAACATGTTCAAAGTATGTGAGATGTAGTGTGACCATCCTTGCTTCTAAAGGGCACTCTGGTTGCACTTCTTCTAGGTTGGATCTGTTGGCTCTTTTGACAGTCCATGGTATGTTCAGTATTCATCTCCAGCACTATAATTCAAAAACATTAATTCTTCTTCTGTCTCCCTTATTCAATGTCCAGTTTTCACAAGTATATGATGTGACTGAAAATACCATGGCATGAGTCAGGCACACCTTCATCTTGTACGTAACAGCTTTACTTTTCAAAACATTAGGAGGTATTTTGCAGCAGTTTTTCCCAATGTAATGTGTCTTTTGATTTTTTGACTACTGTTTCCATGGGTGTTGATTGCAGAACCAAATAAAATTGTGGATGACTTCAATCTTTTCTCTATTTATCATGAAGTTGCCTACTGACTCAGTTGTAAGGATTTTTGTTTTCTTGATGTTGAGGTGAAATCCATACTGAAGGCTGTGATCTTTGATCTTCATCAATAAATGTTTCAAATATTCTGCAATTTCAGCAAGCAAATTTGTGTCATCTGCATGATTCAGGTTGTTAATGAATCTTCCTCCAATCCTGATGCTATGTTCTTCATAAAACTAGCTTCTCAGGTTATCTGCTCAGCCTAGAGATTGAAGAAGTACAGTGAAAGAATACAGCTCTGACATATACCTTTCCTGACATTAAATCAGGCAATGTTTCCTTGTTTTGTTTGAATGACTGCCTATTGGTTTATGTACAGATTCCTCATGAGTACAATTAAGAGCTCTAGTATTCCCATTCTTTGCAATATTATCCATAGTTTTTGTGTGATCCATATAGTCAAATGCCTTTGCATAATATTAAAACATAGACATGTTTCTGGTATTCTCTGCTTTTAGCTAATATCCATCTGACATCAGCAATGATATCCCTGGTTCCATGCCCTCTTCTGAACCAGGCTTGATTTTCTAGCAGTTCACTACCAATACACTGTTGCAGTTACTTTTGAATGACCTGTAGCAAAATTTTATTTGCGTGTTGTAGTGATAACTCTTGATAATTTCCAGATTCAATTGGATCCCATTTCTTGGATTATGGCACAAGTGTGGGTCTCTTCCAGTCAGTTGGGCAAATAGCTGTTTTCTAAATCTCTTGGCATAAACAAGTGAGCACCTCCAGTGCTCCTTTGTTTGTTGCAACATCTCAATTGGTATTCTATCAATTCCTGGAGCCTTGTGTTTCGCTAATTTCTTCAAGGCAGCTTTCACTTCTTCCTTCAGTACCATTGGTTGCTAATTATATACCACCTTTTGAAATGGTTGATCATCCGCAATTCTTTTTGGTAAAATGACTGTGTATTCCTTCCATCTTCTTTTGATATTTCCTGAGTTGTTTAATATTTTCCCTGCAGAAGCCTTCACTATTGTTTGAGAAACACAGAGCAAGTTCTTTCTTTCTTTTTTTTTAAATCTCCAGCTCTTTGCACATGTCATTGTAATTGATTTGTCTTCTTGAGCTGCCCTTTGTAGTCTTCTTTTTAGTTCTTTAACTTCATTATGTCTTCCTTTTACTTTGGCTGCTCTATGTTCAAGAGCAAGTTTCAGAGTCTCTTTTGACATGTAATTTGATCTTTTCTTTTTTTTCCTGTCTTTTTAATAACCTTTTACTTTCCTCATGAATGATGTCCTTGAATACATGCCATTACTCATCTGTTCTTTGGTCATTAGCGTTCAACAAATCAATTCTGTTTTTAAGATGGTTTCTGACCTCAGGTGAGATATACTTAAGGTCGCACCTTGGTTCTGGTACACTTGTTCTATTTTCTGCAGTTTCAGTTTGAACCTGGCATATGTGCAGTTGGCAGTTGTTGGTCTGCCCACAGTCAGCACCTGATCTTTTTCTGGCTTCTGATATTGAGCTTTTCCTTCTTCTCTTTCCATAGGTGTAGCCACTTTGGTTCCTATATGTTCCATCTGGTGAATTTCATGTGTATAGTCTCCATGTTTGATGAAAAAATGTATTTGCAATGAGAAGATCATTGATCTGACAAAATTCTATTATGCAATCACCAGCATTGTTTCTGTCACCCAGGCCATATTTTGCAACTACTGAGCCTTCTTCTTTGTTTCCATCCTTTGCATTCCAATCATCAGTAAATATCTGTGCATCCTGATTGCATGTTCAATCTATTTCAAATTGCAAAAGCTGGTAAAAATATTTCCTGTCTTCATTTCTGGCCTTAGTGGTGGTACATAAATTTTAATTATAATCATACTAACTGGGCTTCCTTGTAGGTGTGTGGATATTATTCTATTACTTACAGCATTGTACTTCAGGACAGATCTTGAGATGTCTTTTTGGATGATGACTGCAACCCCATTTCTCTTTAAGTTGTCATTTCCTGCATAGTAGACCTGCATAGTAATCATAGTAATATGATTATATGATTCAAAATGACCAATACTGGTCCATTTTGGCTCATTGATGCCTTGAATGTCAATGTTTATGTGCTCCATTTCCCTTTTAATGATTTCTTTTCTTTTCTTTTTTCTTTTTCTTTTTTTTTTTTTTTTTTTGTGGGACTAGGGGTTGAACCCAGGGCCTCGCACTTGCATACTTTGCAAGTGCTGTACCACTGGGCTGCACCTCCAGCACATTTTTTTTAACTTTTTGAGACAGAGTCTCACTAAATTATGCAGACTGCCTCTGGTCTCGAACTTGAGATCCTCTTGTCTCTGCCTCCTGAGTTGCTGGGATTATAGGTGTGTGCCATCGTGCCTGGCATTTCCGTTTTAATTCTAATTTTCTAGAATTCTAATTATAATTTATTTTTAATTTTCTTAGATTCATACTATGTACATTCCATGTTCCAATTATTGATGGATGTGTACTGTTGTATCTTCTCATTTTGAATTATGCCACAGCAGCAAATGGAGGTCCCTGGTGCTTTACTCCAGGATTTCCATCATTAAAGTCAACTCTATTTTGAGGAGACAACTCTTCCCTAGTCTTCTTTGGAATGCCTTCCACACTGGGGGGTTCATTTTCCAGCACTATAACTGACAGTGTTTCTCTGCTATTCATAGGGTTTTCAATGCCTGATTGTTTTAGGATTGGGTTCCAGGTCCTTTTCTCTCATTTGTTGTAGTCTTGAAGCTCAGCTGAAACCTGTCCACCATGGGTGACCCTGCTGGTATCTGTAATACTGGTGGCATAGTTTTCAGCATCAGAGCAACATATATACCCCTACAGTACAGCAAACTGACAGACAAGTGGAGGTACATGGGGCTGTTGTTAGGTGCCATTGAATTTGTGTCTGCCTCATAGCGACCCTACATACAATAGGTGAAACAGTATTCTTAGTGATTCTCTGCTATTCATAGGGTTTTCAATGGCTGATTGTTTATTGGGAGTGAGGTACCAGGTCCTTCTCCCAAGCCTACAGCACCTGGTGTTCCTAGGTGGTCTCCCATCAAGTACTAGTCAGGCCTGACCCTGCTTAGCTTCCAAGATCTGACAGGTTTGGATGCCATAGTGGTACAGCTGTAGGCCTAATATGTAGCCCAGGCTGGCCTTGAACTCGCCATCCTCCTATCTCATCCTCTTCAGCAAGTTGATTACTGGTATGTGCCCCCCCCCCCCCAGCCAGCACATGGGGCTAGTGACAACTAATTGGATAGAGCAGCTACATATAAATTTTCAAAGAGTTATTGAGTTTCCTAATCCATGATCATGGGATATATCTTCATGTATATGTTAGTCAATATTCTGTTACTATAACAAATACCTGAGAAAATCCATCTATAAAAAGGAAAGATTTATTTTGGCTCACAATTTTTGGAGATTTTCATTCATGATCAGGTGGAACCATTACTGTTATTTCTCTCATGGGAGTACTGGATGTCAGTGGGGGGGGAGCACGATTTGGAACAAATTGTTCACCTCATGACTGCCTGGGAAGTGGAAAAGAGGACAAGAAGGGGCTGAGATCCTATATCCCCTTGAAGATTGTGACCTCAATGACCCAGAAACCTCCCACTAGGTATAACAATGTATTTAAATTTCCTTTGTTTGTTTGTTGTTGTTTGGTGCCATGGAGTCAGTGTCTGACTCATAGCTACTCTATATACAACAGGCAAAACACTATTGTCAGTGCTTCTCTGCTATTCATAGGGTTTTCAATGGTGGATTCATTTTGGGGAGTGGGTTGCCAGGTCCTTCTCCCAAGTTTTCTTTAGTTTGTCTCAAAAATAATTTCTTGTTCTCCATATACAGGTGGTACACAGATTTTGTGAAATTTATTTATATTTTACTTTCATGCTATTCCAAGTTGTATCATTTTCTTAACTTCAATTTGCAGTTGATTTTTCTAAAATATGAAAATATAGTTGACTTGTCTATGTGGACCTTCTGTTCTGTAATCGTTAAAAACTCACTTATTAGTTCTAGTAGGTTTTTCACATATTTGTTAGTATTTTCTACATAGGTAGTCATACCTTATAGAAATAAAGGCATTTGTATTTCTTCCTTTTTCAGTGTATCTGAATTATCTTTTTTTAACAAGTTACCTTATTCCATTGTACAGGACCTTTAGGACAATGCTGAACACAAATATTGTTAGTAGGCATATTTTTCTTCCTCAGGAGGAAAGCACTGTTTGAATTGTCTCCTGTTTTCTCCATTGGTGATGGAGAGATTCTTTTCCTCATATCTTGGGAATGGCTAAACACATGACACTTCAAATGACAGATGAGACTGAAAGCAGTTTATTAGTCACTTATATGCACAGCCTATAAGGATGTCAAGGCACATCATACAGAGCCACACAGTGGTTGTCTTCAGGAAGAGAAGAAACAACCAAAAGTTGTGGAAAAATAGGCTGTATAGTTTCACAATGCTTGAGTGCCACTCTGACTCCTGTGGGAGGACATAACTGGTTTGTTTGAATAACTGTATGGGTATCAGGGAACTAAAACCCACTAATAAGGGATAACAGGAGCTGCACCTCTCTGATAAGGAGGATGTTTGGCTAGGGGACATTATTTGTAGGTGGACAGTGGGAAAGAGAATTTGTAGTTAGGTCATTCCAGGTCCTCTTGCTTTTACTAGATGTGAAGGCAGTATATCATATGAACTTTAGGTCTGATACCATAAACATTTAATTATTTATTATCAAGTGTGAGGTTACTTGTCTTCTTGATGAAAAGACCTCTATTATTATATAATGTCCTCTTTAATCTTATTTAACAACAGTCTCTGTTCTGAATTGACTTCTATATTAATCTAGCCTTCTTAGATTAGTCTCATTGTACAGTATGTTTTCTTCATCCTTTTACCTTAATATATATATATATGTATATATATATATCTTTATTTATTTACTTATAGTGAGTTTTTTGTACATAGCAGAGAGTTGGATTTTGCTTTTTCAAAAATCTACTGTTAATGTCTGTCTTTTAATTACTGTTTAAGCCTGTGCAGTTCAATATTATAGCCACTAGTTGCATGTACTGAAAATTTGAAATATTGCTAGTTAAGGTTGAAAGGTGCTGCAAATGTAAAATACAAAGCAGATTTCAAAGATTTAGTATGAAAAAGAACATGATGGAAGTGAAAACAAGGAGTCATGAGACAAAAAAAGGGAAATGGGCCAAACTCATAGTTTTGTACCATTTGTATCATAAAATGATAGCATTTTAGATGAACTGGGTTAAATAAAAATACCTTATTAAAACTAATTTCACCTGTTCCAATTAAAATATTTTAAAATTTGGATAGAAGAAAATTTACAATTACATATTGGTTTGCATTGTAGTTCATGTAATAATTTTATGGCCAGCATTGACTAATAGTACTTATATGTATTATAATTACTGTATGATATGAATGAATTTAAATAAATCACTTTTCAATTATTTTCCATCTATTAAATATCTCTGAAGGACATAATGAAGACTTAAACAAATGGAAAGATAACATTTTTGGAGGGGAAGACTCAATATCATAAAGATGTTATTTCTTTTTAACCTACAAATTTACTATAATTCTTTTTTTTTTCCCAGTACTGGGGTTTGAACCCAGGGCTTGTATGCTTTGTAAGTGCTACACCACTGAGCAGCACCTTCGGCTCTCTCTTTTTTTTTTTTTTTTTGAGATAGGATCTCCCTAAATTCTGCAGACTGCCTCTGGTCTTGAACTTGTGATCCTCCTGCCTCTGCTTCTGAGTTGCTGGGATTAAAGGTGTGTGCCACTGTGCCTGGCAATTTACCATAATTCTAATTTAAAAAAGTTTAAAAATCTTTATTTTTTAAAAAAATACTTGTTATTTTTAGGTGCCATCAAGTTGAGTGCGAATCATAGTGACCCTACATACAACAGGCCTACAGCTGTAGCCCTGTGGCATCCGATCCTGTTAGATCTCGGAAACTAAGCAGGATTCGGTCTGGTTAATACTTAGGTGGGAGACTGCCTGGGAACATGAGGTGCTGTAGGCTTGGGAGGTGGACCCGGCAACCCACTCCTCAAATAATAAGCCGTTGAAAATTCTATGAATAGCAGAGAAGCACTGACAATAGTGTTTTCGCCTGTTGTACATAGGGTCGCTGAGTTGGATACCGACTCGACAGCACCTAACAACAACAACAACATGTACAACAGAACAAAGCACAACCCAACACTATGCCATGCCTGGCACCAGTGTCAGCATTTCTCCTCTATCCATAGAATTTTTAACAGCTGATTGTTTTGAGAGTGTTCTGCCAGGTCCTTCTCCCAAGCCTATAGTACTTGATATTCCCAGACAATCTCCCAATGAAGTACTAACCAGGCCTGACTATGCTTAGCTTTCAAGATCTGAGGAGATTAGATGCCAGGGGGGTATGGCTATAGATCTTTTTTATCTAGGAAAACTGATTTTAAATTTTATAAGGGTAGACTAAATGAAAGTAGTTTATTATAATATAATAATTATTGTAGAGTAATTACTGTGTCCCAAGAATGTAAATGTTGGATGTGCTCTATTATAGTGGGTCTGGCCACAAGAGGAAATGAGAATGAGCCTTGGAAAGTAGCTTACTTTACTCACAGGCCACAGGGAGGGGGTCACTGCTGGAGAATCCCCAGATTTTGGCCAGATGTGCTCATTTGGTGGAACCCTTTCCTGTCACTAAGAATTGGCTAGCCCTGGGAGGGCAGTTTCTACTAGGTTAACATACTATTTAAGCTATCAAAATACAGCAAAATACAGAAAATGAAAACACATAATTAATACCTACCAGATATTATAAAGTATCATAATACTCAAATACATAATACATAAAACAGAGGTTAAAACTAGTACATGAATTCATAGATATATTAATAGAATGGAATAGAAAGCCCTGGAGTCAATACTAATGCCTGTTGTTGTTGTTAGGTGATGTTGAGTCAGGTCTAACTCATGGTGACCCTATGTTCAACAGAAAGAAACACTCCCTGACACTGTGCCAAGCCCACGATCTTTTCTATATTCAAAACCATTGTTGCAGACACTGTGCCAATCCATATAGCTGAGCATTTTCCTTTTTCTCCATTGACTCACCAATCTCCCAAACATGATGTCCTTCTCCAGGGATTGTTCCCTCTTGATAATAGATACAAAATATATAAGACACAGTCTAGCCATCCTTGCTTCCAAGAAACACTCTGGTTGCACTGCTTTTAGGATGGACCTGTTGGTTCTTTTGGCAGTCCATTCAGTATTTGTCTCTAGCACCATAATTCAAAAACATCAATTCTTCTCCTGTCTCCCTTATTTAATGTCCAACTTTCACAACCATATGATGCAACTGAAAATACCATGACATGAGTCAGGTGCATCTTGGTGTTCAATGTGACATTTACTTTTCAATACTTTAAAGAAGTCTTTTGCAACAGCTTTTCCCAATGTAATGTGTCTTTGAATTTCTTGACTGCTGCTTCTGAGGATGTTGATTGTAGAACCGAGTAAAGCAAAATCCTAGACAACCTCAATCTTTTCTGCATTTATCATAAAATTGCATACTGACCCAGTTGTAAGGATGTTTTTGTTTTGTTTTTGTTTTTTGTGGTACTGGAGTTTGAACCCAGGGCCTCGCACTTGCATGCTTTGCAAGTACTGTACCACTGAGCTGCACCCTCACCCCATTTTTTCACTTTTTTGAGACAGGGTCTCGCTAAATTACACAGCCTGCCTCTGGTCTCCAACTTGCTATCCTGCCTCCACCACCTGAGTGGTTGGGATTACAGGCATGCGCCACCAGGCCTGGCTCAGGATTTTTGGTTTCTTGATGTTGAGGTGTAGTCCATACAGAAGGCTGTCTTCATCAGTAAATACTTCAAATTCTCTTCAGTTTCAGCAAGAAAAGTTGTGTCATCTGCATACCGCAATTTGTTAATGAATCTTCCTCTGATCCTGATGCCATGCTCTTCTTCATAAAGTCCATCTTCTTGGATAATTTGCTCAGCATAGAGATTGGAGGAGTCTGATGAAAGGATATAGCCCTGACACACACCTTTCCTGACTTTAAACCATGCCTTGTTTCCTTGTTCTTTTTGAATGACTGCTGGTATCTTTAATATTGGTGGTATAGCTTTCAACATCATAGCAACATGCAATCCCCCACAGTATGTGAAACTGACAGGCATATGGGTAATACAAACACTAGAATTAAGTACATTATTAAGGTGACACTTCAAACCAATGTGGAAAAAATGTGTTTTTTTTTTTTTGTTGTTGTTGTTAACTGTTGCTTGGGCAAAAAGATAACCATACAGAATAAAAAAAGATGGACTCCTACTTCCCAACTTATACCAATATAAGTTATATGTGGATTAAATATGTAAATGTAAAATATGAAACCCTATAAGATTGAGAAGAAATCCTCAAATAATTCTGTAATAGCCTTAGCATAGGGTTGTTGTTGGGTGCCATCGAATCAGATCTGACTCATAGTGACTTTATGTATAGAAAAACAAACCATTACCTAATACTATGCCATCCACATGATCTTTTTATGTTTGAGCCCAATGTTGTAGCTATTATGTTTCTTTTCATTTTGGGTTGTGTTACACCAGCAAAAGAGGGTCCCTGCGGCTTTACTCCATTCCCATCATTAAGGTTGACTCTACTTTGAGGAGGCAACTCTTCTCAGTCATTTGTTGAATGACTTCTAGCCTGGAGGGCTCATTTTCCTACACTATATTTGACAATGATTCTCCAGTATTCATAAGGTTTTCAAAGACTAATTGTTTTCTAGAGTGGGTTGTTGCATCCTTCTCCCTAGTCTATCTTAGTCTGAAAGCTCAGCTGAAACCTGTCAACCATAGATGACCTTGTTGGTATCTGAAATACTGGTGCCATTGCCTTTAGCATCACAGCAATACACAAGCCCCCATAACACAAGAAGCTGACAGACATGTAGGGTAGTGTTATTTTTTTTTTAAATAAATTTAGAAACCAAGTATAACAAGACTGATAACATTTCTAGTTGCCTAAACCAACATAAGCAAAGACGATACCAGTGACAAATTAGATTAAAAAGTATTTTGCCTTCTCACCCTTCATCTGGCTGACCATTCTTGTTATGGTCTGAATACGAAATGTCTCCCACAGGCTCATGTCTTGAACATTTGGTCCCCAGCTTGTGGTGCTATTTTGCGAGGGGACAGAATCTTTTGGCAGTGGGGCCTAGCTGGGGGAAGTAGGTCGCTGGAGGCATGCCTCTGCAGATTATACCTACTTCTTGGTTGCTGGTCCCTTCCTCTATTTGCTTGTTATCTGTCATGGGGTGAGCTGGTTTGGTCCACCATATGCTCCCTATGATGATGTTCAGCCTTACCTCAGGCTCACAGCAATGGAACCATCTACCATGAACTGAACTTTCTGAAACCATGAGCCAAAATACATCTTTCCTCCTTTAAGTAGTTTCTCTCAGTCCTCAGTGATGAAAACTGACTAACTGACCTTCATACTCAGCTCAAAGAGCATTTCCTCTAGAAAGGAGGAAGGGAAGATTATTTCTCTTTGGTAATCTAATACTTTTCTGAGCATGTGCATGCCTTTGCTCTTACTATACTATTTGGAAATTGTAAATTGGATTTGTGCATGTTAATCTTTTCTTTCCAATTAGTTTCTAAGCTTCAAAGGCATGGTATTTTTGATGTGAAAATTATGTGAAATAACATAGGTGAATTTCTTCTCTGAGTCTGCTACTTTCTGTGTTTTTGTATAAGTCACCTAAATTTTCTGAGCCTCACTTTCATAGTATGGACATGATATTAATACCAACTTTATAAGGTTGATTTGAAAATAAAGTGAGTTTGTGTATGTAAAATGTGATTATAACTTAAATATTTCTTTTATTCCATATTGCATGTAACTCAGTGGCCTACACACATGGAAGGTGTTTGTTTGTTTATTGTGGTATGCGAGGGTTGAACCCAGGGCCTGGCACATACTTTGAAAGTACTCTACCACTGAGTTGCACCCTAGTCCACTTTTAGTTTTTTATTAGCTAAGTTATATAGGATGCCACTGGTCTCCAACTCATGATCTTCATGGCTCTATCTCCCGATTCACTGGGATTACAGGGATATGCCATCTCACCTGGCTGGAAGGTGTCATTTTTAATAAATGTTTAAAAAGGGAGTGGGTAAATCCCAGTGAGAATGTTTTGTCCGAAGCAAGGCACCCTGACTCTGCAGTGGGTGATTGCTATTTGCTGATACAAACATAGGAAGTCCCCAGAGAAGGCAGACATCTCAGGGATACTCAGAATAGTATCACGGGGAAATTAATACCCAGGAGCCCATGTGTAGGGCATTTCTAATCTGCTTCCCATGCTGTGCTGTTTCATACAACAAAAGGAAAGTCACTGAGGACTCTAGCAGGAGTTAAGGAGTCTTTACTCCCTCCCGTGTTGCTTCCTGAAGAGTAGCTGACACACAGGAGAACTGAATCTGCTCCTGCCAGTTAGCTAATTTTCTAGGCATTTCATCTCCTCTGCCCAGCTGGCATTTGTCTGTCAACTACAGAATTTTCTGCTATGAGGGAGATGTTCTATGCATATGCTGTTCAATATGGTAGCCACTAGCCACATGTGGGTATGAGTACTTGAAATGTGGCTAGTGTGACTAAATGACTATGTTCTAAATTTTATTTAAAATTAAAATTAGTTGGGTGCAGTAGTACACGCCTACGATCCCAGTAGCTTGGGAAGCAGAGATGAGGATAGTGAGTTCGAGGACATGTAACTTAGCGAGAGCCTGACTAAAAAAAGAAATGTGCAGAGGGCGCAATACAGTGGTAGAGTACTTGCAAAATATGTATGAGGGCCTGGGTTCCACCTCAGGCACTGCAAAAACAAAAATTTAAATTGGTCAGTTCAGTTCTATGCTGTGTTATACTTACCTCTTTATCCCCAGCATCTGCACAGAGTCTGACTCAGAAGAGGTATCAGGGGATGTTTATGTGATTATTTTAAAAGTGTTAGGTTTTTAAAATTTATTGGATTTATACTCGCCAAATGCAATTTCCTCCATTACATCTCTCGTGACTTAGAATAATCTTTGTGGTAGGTAGGGCTTTTGTTGGAAAAGAGAACTGAGACTCAATGAGTTTAAATGATTTGCCCAAGATTATATTTGTAATAATGCCAGAGTCTTAGTGGAAACCAGATCTTTCTCTTTTTGTTCCCACCTCCCTATAAAAAATGATGCCTGCAGCCATACCACTGTGGTGTCCAATCCTGTCAGATCTCAGAAAGCTGAGCGGGATTGTGCCTGGTTAATACTTGGATGGGAGATTGCCTGGGAACACCAGGTGCTGTAGGCTTGGGAGAAGGACCTGGAAACCCACTCCCAAAAAATAATTAGTTATTGAAAACCCTATGAATAACAGAGAAGCACTAACAATACTGTTTCACATATTGTATGTAAGGTCGTTATATAACAACAACAACAATAAATAATAAAGTTCATTTGTTTTCAGTCTTTAGTGACTCCTCTCACACCAAAATTCCCACAATGCTCACAGCCTTTAGCTGTTGTTTAGGACTCTGAAAAGCACATATATATTCATCTTGATGGTTGTGTGGAGAAGTGAATTTTAAACTGTTCAAAAGTGAAAGATATTTCCAATGGATGATTTTCATCAGTATCTATGTATATTTTCAAACCAACCAATCCTGATGGTAATTTTCTATAGAAGATTCTTACAGTGCCCATACCTTATCTCTGATTTCAATGCAAGTGAATGGACAGTTCCAAGCATTTTGCCAGCATTTTACATCAAAAGCTTTCTTTTCTCTCTGCATTTCATACTCAAAGCTTTCTCTCAAACTCTGTAAGTCTGCTCAGCCCTGGGCAACATAACCAAGAAATGAGGGAGTTAAAGCTAGGGGATGGAGAGCAACCTTTAACCAATGGGAATGGAAATCAGGAAATAAATGGCTCAGCTTCCTTCTTCAGTGAAACAGTGGCTGAGGCACCTTCTACACAGTTCTTTAGAAGGTCTCTGGTGAGACTAAGCACAGCTGTGTACTAAGACAATCAGCTCAATAACATTTTTCCTGGCCGTTTCTCCTTTCCTTCTTTCACTGTCTCCATTTGATTTGTTTCCTTTCAGATTACCAAGTCTTTGCTACAGGCTTTGCTTTAGGAGAACACAAATAAAAACACTACCTGATCACATAGCAGTGTCTTTAGAGACAACAATTGTCCCTGTGTGATTTGTGTTCAGCTATACTAGACTTCTTGCAGCTTCCTGGGGATCACCTACACCTTCTGTTCCTTGACACACGCAATCCCTCTGTCCAACACATTCTTCTACTTTACCTGGCTGTCATCATCTAGTCATTCTTCAAGACTCAGCTGTGAAGATTTCACTGATTACCACCAATTTCGATGGCCATCTGTATGATCTGGTGGCACTTAGAACACAGTTAACCTCTATCAAAGCCATTATCTCTATTCTTTTCTGCATTAGAAAACAGGTAAGAATGTGCAGGAGTGAACTTAGAAATCATTTTTTATTTAGCAAACATTACTTAGTACCAAGTTTGTGTCATGCATCATGCTGTACCATGGAGTACAGAAAGATAAAGAGAGAAACTCCAGGCATAAGGGAACTTACGTTCAAGTAGAGAGAAAGCATTGCAAGGGCTGGGGCAGAGAAAATGCCCAGGGGACTGTGCGAGGAGAGAGCTAGTCAGGAAAGGATAACATTCCAGCTTGGTCTTAGAAAATAGTGGCACGGAGAGGGCATCACTGGTATACTGGGAAATACTAAGCAAAAGAGATGTCTTTTCTAGAATTGGGGCCAGGTGCAGTTGCAGAGGGGAAAGGAGCCTTGGGATCTCTGCGTATTGGTGTGTGTGGGGGGGGATAGGGGTGGGTGCACAGGTGGTTCTCAATGCATTTAAATTGAATACTCGCCACCCACAGCACCTGGGTAAAGCCAGGCACACCGGGAAGAGAACCGCTGGGAAGTTCAGAAACTTAAGTCTCTAGAGTTGAGCACCAACCACAGAGAGGCCAACCCAGCAAGGTTCTGTAGTCAGCACCAGGACCTCTGTGGGCAGCCGGAAAAAGACTTAGCTCTGACGCCCTACAGACGGCCGAGCATGCTCAGTTGCCGGAACGCGGTGGCTGGGTTGCTGCGGAACAGCTAAGTGGAGTCTCAGCCCGCAGGCTGCAGGCTCCCGAGGGAGCTCGCGCGGGGGGCGGGGCCTTGGATGCATGCTCCCGCCTACCCCGCCCCGCCCGCCCCCAGCCACGCGGCTACCGCCCTTGTGCAGGCCGCCCGTTGCCCTGGCAACCGTCATGTAGCGTCTTCTTTGGGGAGTGTCTGTCAGCCTGCGGATCCCACCGCCCGCTCCCCACTGCCCTGCGGTTTTCGCGCTTGCTCGGAGACCTAGGGACAACAAAAATGGCGGAGCGGAGCCAGACGACGCCTGAGGCAGGTCTGTGGGGGCGGTTCATAACGAGAAGGCTGAGGCGGCACAGCTGTCCCGAGCGTGAGGGGATAAGGGACTCCACTTGGCCCCACTCCTGAGGAGTCGCCCCTGTGTGTTTGTTCGGTGGGTGTAGGACTTCGGGGTCAGGGGTCGAGGGAGGTGTGTACCCCTTCAAGTGGCCACTAGGAGCCTCGAAGTTCTGCTGGCGGGCGCGGGGTGGGGGGTGTCTCAGGTTGGGGGAGTGAGCCCACTCTTGAGTGAGCACAGGTCCCGAAAGGGCTGAGACACTGTGGAAAACACAGGACCCAAATTCTGAGCGGCGCCTTGGTGGGGACTGACCTGGGCATAGGTTGCGTCATGGAGAGGGTGTTCACAACCTTGTGGGAGCTCCAGAGGGATCCCTACAGGGGTATTATTTGAACTCAGGAGGAGGATGCTCTGATTCTGAGGAGGCAGGTGTCTGTGGAAGGTGTATTACTTCAGTATCAGTGCTATGGAAGAGGTTTTATATAGAGTATTTGTGTTTTGGAAAAGTGTAGGGTCCTCTGGGTCACGCTTGGGCACAAAGAAAGTATACAAATCCTTGTATGATTCCTTAAAAAGACTAGACTTGGGGAACATTCAGAGAACCAGTCCTTTAGTAGCCTACCAAAGGAGGCTGGAGCCTGAATATGAGTGTTTATGGGATCTTGAAGGTCATTCAGAATCACAGAGGAGTTCATGTCTACATCTCTGTGAAGGGCAGAAAGAGACAGAAGGGAGATCGAGGATCCTATTCCTGAGGGGACCCTTGTAGGTTTAGCTGGGCTTAGAGATATAGTGACCAAAGTACCTTCCACTGTTATAGAAGAGAGCAAGGATTTTGTAGATCTGTGTATATGGGAGGGAATTTGTCTGCAAAAAAGACTAAGGACTGAAGAACTGCAACTTTAATACAAGGGATAGCATTGGTGTGTGCATAGGAAATCTGTGGTATATCTATGGTGGTGAGTGGTGAAAGTGGTATATATAACCAGGTTTAAGTGTCCTAATTAGATATTGTAGTTACAAGAGTGACCCACTGGAATTACTCCACCCCTTGTGTTTGTGTATGTTAAGGCTATAAGGGCCTGGAGCTGGAAACTATATGAAAACCTCAGGAATGGTTCAAGGGACCATGATCTCTCAAGATTCCTTCATGGTTTCTTTCTTTCAGTGGCATTTGTTTGTTCCCCCACATAGTAGTTCCTAAACTCATTTTATAGTTTCAGCTTTCTAATAATTGAACATGCCCATTCCTTTATTCATTCATACACACAATAAGGATTTATTAAATGCTAACAATATATCAGATACAAAATGAGGCACTGGAAACACCCTGCTCCTGATTCTTTTGACTTGAGCTTCTTTCCCTTCTTTCCCATAGCATGTATTTCCTTTGACTCTACCTTTTAATTTACTTATTTGTATTACTGATTGCCTGTCTCCCACTAAAATATAAACTCCACAAGCACTTTTATTTTGCTTATCAACCCCCACATGTCTAGAACTGAATGAAATATATAGTATGTTCTCAATAAACAAATGAATAACTGAATGATTTGGTATTGTCTAGAGGTGATATTTTAGCTGAATATGGTAGGGATTTGATAAATGAAGAGTAGAGCAAAGAGTGGTCTAGACAAAAGGAAACCCATGTGCAAAACTTCAACGTAGGTGGAAACATGATATACTGTGTAAAGAACTGGAAGGAGACAAGTGTGGGTACACATGGGGCAATAGGAGGAAAGAAAAGGTAAATTGAAGCCAGATCTTACAGTACCTTCTTGTTTTTAGGTGCCGTTGAGTTGGCTGAACTTATAGTGACTATGTTCAACAGATGAAATATTACCTGGCACTGTGCCATTCCCAGTGCTATTGTCATTGCTTTTCTGCTTTTCATAGGATTTTAATGGCTGATTGTTTCAGGAGTGGGCTGCTGGGTCCTTCTCCCAAGCCTACAGCACCTGGTGTGCCCAGGTGTCTCCCATTCAAGGATTAACTAGGCCTGACATGGTGTAGTTTATGAGGTCTCACAAGATCTGATCCCAGGGTGGTGTGGCCGTAGGCATAGTACCTTCTAGGTTATGTTATAATTTTGGTCAAAAATCCTAAGGCTAATGGGAAACTTTTGAGGGCTTTTAACCGGGAATATAGTGTGATTACAATCATTGCAAAAACAATTCTGGCTATAATGGAAAGTACAAGGATACAAGAGTGGCTTTAGGGAGACCTGTTAGAAGATGACAGTGGAGATGAAAGGAATTAAGACATATTTAGAAGATAAATAGTGAGACTTAATGAAATAAGGTTTTGGAGGAGATGTCAAAGTCTCATTTTCCATCTTTTGCAACTGGATAGTTGCTGGTACCATTGCTGAGATAGCATTGGAAGGGCTTTTGGGTAGGTTTTAGAGGATTAATCATGAATTTAGTTTTGGATGTATGAAGTTTGAGGTATCTTTAAGACATCCAAGTAAGTGGAGATATTGACAAAGCAGTTGAATTAATAAGAAAAGTCTGAATTGCACGTTGTTGTTGTTGTTTTTATGTGCCGTCTGCAAAGAATTACATTAAATTGTGTTTTTTTTTCCAGGCAATTTAAACATTATCCAGTCATTATTTGATTTTCTGTTTGTATCATAACATTCTACATACTGAAAAAATTCATAGCCTTGATGAATATTCCTGCCTTACAAGAAATATTCTAAACTAACTGTATTCCTAGAAGGTGAAGAGATGAGAACTGAGGGTCAGATCTTTGTATAAATACTGATTGTGTCTTATTAGATATGGGCGTTGGGTTCAAATGAACTCATCTTTGTTGTTGTTGTTAGGTGCCGTTGAGTCAGTATCCGACTCATAGCAACTCTTGCAGGGTTTTCAATGGCGACTGTTTCTGCATTGCCTTGGGCGTGGATTGCCAGGCCCTTCTCCCACTTTTGCAGTGCTGGGAATTGAACTCCAGGCTTCAGAGACTGCAGCACAGCGCTCTACCAACTGAGCTAAATCCCAGCCTGAACTCATCTTTAGTTTCTTCATTTTTAGAATGAGAATGTTATTTGTAGATATTAGAATTATTATACCTGAAGTATTGAATAGTTATTTCCTTAGTTCACTTGAAACCTAAATATAAAAGTTTCAAGTATTTTGCCTATTCTTTACATGTAAAAGCAAGACTTAAACATTCAATGATGCATATAGGATATTCTTTTTTTCTTCATTAGTATAATTGTTTTGCTATCATGAGAAGATCAGACATTGAGTTGGGAAGAATTGTTACTTTTACTATATGTCATGGAATCTGTTCTCTGTATGGGGTAGATTTTGAATAATTTCTTGGAGGATTGACAGGACAGATTTTTTTTCAAGCCTATAGATAACTGTAAGAAGGTCAGAGTTGTAAAAGAGGGTTTCTTCTTTTAAGTCTTGTGCTTTAAAGTGGGCAAATGAATGTCAGGACTTCTTTTTCTCCAGCAATTTAACAATCAATATTAAGAAAAAAGTTAAAAGTAAATGTAGTAGTAGTTTTTGTCTCAAGCTAGATGGCATCTGCATTGATTTCTTAGATTCTCTCCTTTTTAACTATCATAAATTTTTTTTTGTTTGAATTACATGATAAACTAATTTGCTTTTCTGCATTGCCAACTTTGTTACTTTTGTGGTTGCCTGAATAGACTAGTCACCATGTGTCTGTCAGCTTATGGTGCTGTGGGGGCTTGTGTGTTGCTCTAATGCTGAAAGCTATGCTACTAATATTTCAGATAGCATCAAGGCCACCCACAGAGACAGGTTCCAGTTGAGCTTCCAGATTAAGACAAATTAAGGAGAAGGACCTGAAAACTACTCCTGAAACAAGTGTCTATTGAAAACCCTATGAATAGCAGAGAAGGATTGTCAAATATATTGAAAACCCTATGAATAGCAGAGAAGGATTGTCAAATATAATGTTGGAAAATGAGTGCCCCCACCCTCAGGCTGGGAGGCATTCAAGAAACTACTGGAGAAAAGTTGTTGTTGTTGTTAGGTGCCATTGAGTTAGGTCTGACTCATAGAAACCCTCATAGCCTCCTTAGAGTTGACCTTAGTGACGGGAATGGAGTAAAGCCCCTGGGACCTCCATTTGCTGATGTGGCTGACTCAGAATAAGAAGGAACACAGTGACAGAACAATGGGCCCAGACATAAAAAGAGCATGTGCATGGCACAGTGTTTGGTAGTGTTTCATTCTGTTGTACACAGGGTAACTCTGAGTTGGATCTGAGTCAACCACACCTAACACCAACAAACATGCTAAAAATTTTTAGAATGAAATGGTCTATTAAAATGAACTATACTTGCCTTACCTTCTCTGTGAAATAAATGTCTTTTTAGAAAAGCAGCTCTATGACTCTGAAATCATCTACAGACAATAATGAAAGTTTTAAAAACCTAAGAAATGAGAATAGTGTTTGATATCTGTGTTAGTAATTGTGCAAAATTGTGAAGGCTTTTTGGTCTTAGATTATTTATTTATAAACTGAGGAGAGCTACAGCTACTTTTAAGATGAGAATTATAGATAAGGTATGAAAAATACCCAGTCTTACACCCCCAAAGAAATTGTACTTTAATTCATATGTGGACGTATGTGTGTGTGTGTGTGTCTTGTTTTTCCTAAAGGTTTAATAGTAAAATCACCTTTAAAACAAGAAGAAATCCAGGCCTTCCGGTCTATAGTCCCTTATATGCAACTTTTGACATAAATATATTTCAGAATTCGTATATTTTTTTAAATTATGGAAAGCCAACACAGCATAGATACTGTCAACTACATAATACCCCCGATAGAGTATGGGACCATACTTTGTAATCAAATACATTAATATTATACCCACACTAAGTGAGTATAAGTCATAAACAGCTTCATATCAATTTGGAAGAGGTTTTGCTAGCAAAGTAGTTTTGTTGCCAAAATGAGATACTTGAGGATTTTGGAATTGTGGAAAAGTGAATGTATATTTATATAATTTTATTCCTGTAAGAAATATTTTTAAAAGTCCAAATTATTTTTTGACGTCTTTATATCTTCTGTAATGTAAGTGAGTAGTAGAGTTTTGTTAAAAAATCCAAAAGTATTGGCACAAAAAATAACCCTAGTTTTTTTAGTGGAGGGCAGGAAGCTTATGTGCTGCTTTCTTCTAAGTCTTTCTGATATTTTCTATATTTCTGAGATTTCGTAATGTATTTGGCTTCAGTTTCAGTATCTTACCTTAGTATCACATTCAATGAAGGGCGTGTGTGTGTGCGTGTGTGTGTATGTATGTATTAAAGAGATCAGAAGAATGTCAATATTTTGCATACGTATTAACAAAATCATAGTTTTATCTTTGAATCACTTAAGAACAGTACAATCTTGTGTGGGTTTCATAGTATTTTTATTATTAAATTTCAGCAATTAGAGTAGGTGTTAAATTTTATACTGATTTAAGGTAAAATTTCATTCTTAGATGAATTTGATATTTCTGATTATAAAAAATTATTGCAAGTGTGAAAGCTTGCAATATTCATTGATAGTGTTAACCATATGGGAATATGATAATCTTTGGTTTTACATTCCCCATTTATTTAATGGAATCCATAGAAGAAATTTCTATTCTTTCAAACTCCAAAGGAAGATGTTTTCATTTTTCATATATATATTTAACAACTATTGGCTTTCAAAATAATATATTTGCATGTCAACTGAAGGAAAACAAAGAAATACAAAAAGACTTCTAAGATTTTACACAGGATTGAAAACTTTTTAATAAGATTGTAAATTCCTAAGTATTTTTAGCAATGTAATAGAGGAAGAGAACAGAAGAAAACAATTTGCCAATAATTATAGTTTTCTTGCTTTTACTTCACAAGTAATGTATGAATCTCTGTGTCACAGTTCTGTCAAAGAAACCACTATGTTGTGGACTATGATATTAGTTTTTAAAATTACTTTTTCATTCAAAATATATTAAATACCTTCTGTATTCCAAATATTGTACTAAGCACTGGAAATTCAGAGATATATTAAATAGTCCCTGCCTTGCAAGAGTTCCCGTCATAGTGGAAAAGGGATAATTAGAAAATTACCTTTTAGGCAATGTAGAGTTGTACACAGAATCTGAGGCTAGAGAATGGTTCTCTGACTGCATGGGGGGGCGGTGGTAATGGTAGCTGAGGGGGGCTTCTTAGAGGAAGTGGCACATGAATTGAGCCTTCAGTGATGAAGGATTAGCCAAATGAAGATGGTAGCTGAGGATTTGGAATTGAAAGAAGAAATGAAGGACAGAGAAAGCAACATGTACATAGGGAAGTTGTGAAAGGAGAAAATAAAGCTCATTAAGAAAACATTGTTAAAATTGCTCATCTATTAACAGAGCTAAAAACTATATTCCCTTTTCCCTGTCTGGTTCTGGGAGCATTGATCCCTTCAGCTATCTGATGAAAAACAAAGAATTCTCTCCCATAAAAATGCATAATATATGCAACACACAGAAATTTGAAAATGATTTCAACTTAAGAAATCCTGAAGCTCAGGTTAAGAAATGCTCTATTATGAGGTTCTATTTAAGAATCTGAAATCTTGAAAGTAAGAATACTTCCGTGGAAATGGATGTTCTAATGTGTCTGTGCTTGAGCAGGTCCCAAAGCAAATACAAGCCCCTAAATTATTTGAGACATCAGTTTATGAAACACTTTTATCTCATTTATAATTAACTTTGTTTATTCTTTCTCTCATTTTGTCTCACAATAGACCCGAAGAAACAATGTAAGATTACATATGTAGATTCAAGAGAAATTAAACAATTAGTTCAGGCCTATGTTACTGGAAAGCAGCTCTTTCAGGTTCCGAAGCTCAGATTCTTTCCATTCTTGCTTTCTTGTTAGAAGAAAAGACATGAGAAGGATTATAATACACAGTAAGAGAAGTGTGAATTATTATTCTTATACTGAATGTTAGCGGTTGAGTGATTAACCCAGGGTCATACAACATGCAAGAAGAAGAGGCAGAACTATAACCCAATTTCCTGATTCTCTTTCAATAATTCAAAGAGTTGTTGTTGTTGTTGTCAGGTGCCGTCGAGTCGTGTCCAACTCATAGGGACCCTTACAGGGTTTTCAATGGCTAATTGTTTCAGGATTGCCTCGGGAGTGGGTTGCCACATCCGTCTTCTGTTTTTGTGGTGCTGGGAATCAAACTTGGGACCTCAGAGATTGCAGAGCAGGGCTCTACCAACTGAGCTAAATTCCAGCCCCAAGTCAAAGAATTGTTGTTGTTGGTAGGTGCTGTCAAGTCGGTATCCGATTCATAGCGATCCTCATAGGGTTTTCAATGGCTGACCGTTTCGGGATTGCCTTGGGAGTGGATTGCCAGGTCCTTCTCCCATTTTTGTGGTGCTGGGAATTGAACTCTGGACCTTAGACACTGCAGCGCAGCGCTCTACCCACTGAGCTAAATCCCAACTCAAGTCAAAGAATTGTTGTTGTTGTTGTTAGGTGCCGTCGAATCGGTATCCAACTCATAGCGACCCTTTGTACAACAGGGGAAACACTATTGTCAGTGCTTCTCTGCTGTTCATAGGGTTTTCAATGGCAGATTGATTTTTGGGAGGGGGTTGCCAGGTCCTTCTCCCAAGCCTACAGCTTCTGGTGTTCCCAGGTGGTCTCCCATCCAGGTACTAACCAGGCCTGACCCTGCTTAGCTTCTGAGATCTGATGAGATCGGATGCCACAGGGCTACTGCTGCAGGCCCAAGTCAAAGAATAGACTGTCTTAAAATGGATAGAGATTAACAACCAATGCAGAAATGGCTTTTAAGAATAAAGTTATTTCAGTGAGGCAATCTTCTGCCATTTGCAGAGTACCTCTTTCTATCAGGCACTCTTTGCATATATCTTCTTTAAGTCTCATAAAATCCTTGCAAAGGGAATATAATTATCTCAACTTTACAATGAAGAAATCGAGGGCCAGAAAGGTAAAGTGATATGGGTAAGACTACCCAACTAATAAGTACTAGAACTAGAAATAGAACCAAGCTCTAAGACCTGTTAGGACTACTCCAATCTGTCTCCTGGCTATATTTCCTAGAAATAAAATCTCATTACTGTCATGAGGGGATGACATACTGTAGAGTTTGGAATAACACAACTTTTTTTCCTTAGAGGGAAGGGTGGTACATACATTGTTTTTCAGACAAATGTTATTGTTGTTGTTAGGTGGTGTCAAATCAGGACCAACTTATAGTGACCCTATGTTCAGCAGAACAAAACACTCTCTTGACTCTGTGCCAGACACAAAATTATTTTTAAGTTTAAGCTTATTGTTGCAGTCACTGTGAACTGAGGATGGTACACACACATTTAAAACTCATTTGGATTATGTCTCTTTAGGTAACATGGCACAAGAAATAGGGCATGAGTTTTGGAATTATACAGATAAGATTTAAAATTCCATCTCCACTATATAATATATACTAGTGCTCTCTAAGCTCATTTTCTTCATTTTAAAATGTCTGTACTCATCCTTTCCCTAATAAAGTTATGAGGGTGTGTCCAGTGCATATAGTATATTGGCAACTTTTTAGGTTACTCACTAGATTAGTAGTATCTTCCATTCAATGAAACATGCAGCTTTCCTCTCTCTGATCATGTTGCTACCCCAGATGTTGCAAGAAAACAATTTTATGAACTTACAGTGTGCAGTTGGGGCATTAGTTCTAGTGTTATGAAATGTATTAAGAAGAACTTAAAATAACTTTCATTAAAACTGGAAATATGATCATAGACTGTAGTATTCTGACTTCTTATCTTATTGGTGTCATTACCAATGTCCCACCACAAGAGTAGCAGTGGTTTTGAGACATGCTCATAAGCTTTGCAGCATGATAAAATTATTGTAAATATTTTGAACTTTCCTGTAAAAACTCAAAAAGATGTCATCTCAGTTTAGGCTTATGAATGTTGTGAGTTTTTAAATTTGAGTCTCAGTATCACATTTTTATATAACTGGTTGAATCAAGTGATTTAATAAAAAGGGGGGATAATTTTTATTCCTTTCTCTTATAAGCTTTCTTGCTATTAAAGCTACAAAAGCATTCTTGTTCTGTGCATTCTTTCACTTCAATTTAATGTAAACCATGTGTAGTCTAGGATTCAGCTTCATAAAAGCAACTTTCCCTTATATTCTGAGGAGGAACTTGAAGTTTACTCATTTTGTTAACTCATTACTTTATATGGTCCTAAAAAAGAGGAATTTTCCTTCTTTTGGATTCAGACTTGCCAAATTTGGGACTAATTTTAAGTTATGTTTCATTGATTAGATCTTTTCTGTTACTGGGAATTTTTTCATTGTGGCTACATCATGGTGTCTTTGATTTTATTCAATTAAAGAATGCTAATAATCGAAGAAATGCTAGATAATTGAAGTATTGTATATATTTTAGTTGAGATATGAAGAGATCATGTTCTGAGATAATAGGTGTTGTAACCAACTAGTGAACCACATTATAATCCCAGGGATTAAATTTTTGTGAGGAAAGAGGGAAATAGGTTAATTTTACCTTTATTATTTATGTATTTTTCCTATCAATATAGTTTCAATTTGGCAAAAAGTTCTTTGCATTAAATTTTTCACTCAAGTACATGTGAACCTGATGAAATGTAGTAAGTAAAATTTTCTTCAGTTATCTAATTTTTTTTTTTTTTTTTTTTTTTTTTTTTTTTTTTTTTTTTTTTTTTTTTTTTTTTTTTTAGTACTGGGTGGTTGAACCTAGGGCCTTACACATGCTAGGCAAATTACACATTGCCACTGAGCTGCACCTCCAGCCCCTTTTTCATTTTCTATTTTGATATAGTGTCTCACTGAGTTATGCACGCTTCCTCAGCCCTGAAACTTGTGATCTTCCTGCCTCAGTCTCCCAAATTACTGGGATTAGATGCATGCATAATTGTACCTGGCTTCAGTTATCTAATTTTAGTGCCATTTCGCATTTAAACTCACCTGTGAAAACACACTACCCCTTACAACTGTGTGGATGAGCTTTCTTGCTGTTAGAGTGACAAAAGCATTCTTATCCTGTGGCTATCTCTTCTGAACAATACATATTTTGAAAGTTAGGATTTCTAGTTAGTTTTCAGAAATCTGACTCAACTGCATTTAATGACAATAACAACAACAACAGTTTTCAGAAATGGAGTAAAGTTTTATCAGGAAATTAAATTCTTTTTTGTTTGTATCGTAGCAAGCTAGATGGTCTTACATGTTGATTTTTATTTTTTAAAGCTTTTTTTCTTCTTAAGTATGAATCTGTTTTCTTTTTCAAAGAAAATAGAAATTAGGCACATGCTAAACCTTTTAGCTTTAATTTTCCTGAAATTTTTCTATTATAGACTTTGCCTACCTTTACCTTGATCCAGTTAAATAAAAGAGAGTGGCCTACTAAGTAAACCCTAGATTTTCAGCCCCTTTCTTCCTTCTGTTATTTTTTGTTCTCTTTCTTTTATAATTATTTGGCTATGATCTATTGTGAAGACCAATAGAAGTCTGTGGTCTTTAGGCATTTCAGTTCTAGAAAACCCACTAGAGAGGTAAGTTTATTTCCTTCTTTCTTCTACTTTCATAGAAGGGACTCCTCTTGACTATCAGACTTTATCTCTTATATAGGGTCTATAGGGCCTACTTACTAACTATGCCATGTGCAATTGTGCTTTTTTATAAAAATGTGCAAAGAATATATGTCTTTTAGAGTTACTTATTCAAGTGTGTGTGTGTGTGTGTGTGTGTATGTGTGTATGTGTGTGTGTACTGGGGCATGATCATGCATACACACACACACACTCTCACCAAATATAGGTACAGTTATACCAAATATCAATAATTTCTTCATATCATATCCAATTAATGTAAATTTTTATTATGTTATTTGTGGCTTCCTCTATCTCTTATTTTCTCTTGCCATTTTTCTGTTGTTTGAAGAAGGCAGGTTGTCTTCCTTGATTTTTCTGATTGCTTTTCTATGGTGTATTTCAACACATTCTCCTGTCTTCTGTATTTTCTATAAATGACTGGGAATATTTAGAAGCTTCACCAGATATATATTTTTTAAATCAAGACCACTTCAAAGTACCATTATGTGCTCCAATTAAGAAGCATGGGGCTGGATTTAGCTCCATTGGTACAGTGCTGCTCTGTGCTGTCTGAGGCCCTGTGTTTAATCCCCAGCAATGAAAAAATGGGAGAAGGACCTGGCAGCCCACTCCTGCAGATGATTGTGAAAGAATCAGCCATTGAAAACCCTATGAATAGCAGAGAAGCATTGACATAGTGCTGGGTATGGTACAGTGTTAGTGTTTCGTTCTGTTGTACATAGAGTTGCTATGAGTTGGACCTGACTCAGTGACACCTAACAACCACCACCAGAACAATATTAAGAAGTACACAGTGAGGAGTCAAGATGGCGGACAGACAACACACACCTTCTGTCCCGGAGCAATAAGAAGCCTCGATTAGGGGTTTAAAACACAAATTGAATAAATAGAAATAGATAATTTAGTTTGAGAGATAAAGAATGAAACTAGGCGTACACTGAAATTAGGGATTGGGCTTCAGAGGAGCTACACAGTGGCCAGCAGTGGGACCGCCGCCATTTAGCCATAACACAGGGAGCGGACAGAATCCCAGAGATCTGGAGGAGATTTCGCGCACACGCACCCACAGCCCCGGACCCAACACGGAGTGCAACCTTGCCAGCACACTCTCACCATGCCTGCCGGACACAGTCTGCACTTCCTAGGTGAGTCACCGTGAGGGAGCGCACAAACGCCCTCCATAG